>JAXDRA010000023.1:0-20000 GCA_034190875.2 Urechis unicinctus | reverse complement strand
TTCCCATAAATTAAACGTTCGTGTTCTGCCTCATTTACAATTCATATACCACTGTCTGGTTTCTCAGGGATTTTCGCAAAGTCTTACATCTGTTGGTTTTTCGTTGTCAAATGCATCCTGCATATCACATGGATGGCTTTCATAACGCAAAACTCTTGTTACTGGATATCAGCATGAATTTATTCGAAGTAACTCTACTCGTAAGGCAGTACATTAAATGATGATAAATGAAGACAGTGGGATTCAAATATTGTCGTATCTAAAATATATTGTGGCGCAATGTTGATCAGGAGCAATCTATTGACTCTAAGTTAAACTGAATCGTTGCTTGATAGGCAATCGTTACAATAGTCGCATATACTGCAGACAAATGATGTCAACAAAGGGTAAAAAATGCCCATAAAGAACGATACAGCTATATACACTAGGTTATCCCCCTGTGTCTATCAAGCTACATGTATGTCTTATAATGTCACACATTTATTAACTATAAAACCAACGGGATCAATTAATGCCGTGTTCAGCGGAAATATATGCATTCCAATAATTTTATACTCATGAATAATGTTTGCGTCACTTGCCTGGGTAAGGTATGGTAAGTATTGGGTTTAATAGCACGCCAACAATAATGTGTTATATGGCGCCTAGAAAAGGTGGGGTGAATATTATTGACCTTATTGAACAGCCGCCTTCTAGGATAAATGGAACAAACAGGAAAGTACACGCGGATGAAAATAACCAATGTTAACGATTATCATAGGTGTCGCCTATAAAGTGGACCAGGCCATTTAAGTCTCTCGTCTATGCCAAAGTGGTGTGTTGCTGCTATGGCGTTTGCAAGGACCACCCAACCGTCAGAATCCCATTCTCTACCGATACCAATGGAGAACAGGTTTCCCCAACTTGTCGCCTCTTATGCAGGAGGATACAGTGAGTCTATTCTGTCATTAGTCCCAGGTGAATTATTTAATATCACTTACATGACGTCACAGCAATCCCTATTGTACAGTACACACTGCATATGTAACTGTAAATACGATTTTCCCAACTTGCTGAGCACGTGAATTATTCATAATGCCACCGTCGTCATTAGCGCAGAGTGATTACATATTCTACCGGCGCCCAGGACGCTCGGTAACTCTGCTGCATACGCTCGTGTGTACAATGCAAGGCTACATCACAAAGAGCACCAGCCTAGGGCAGTGACGTGCCAATTACATAAGAGACATAAGCTGACAGCGTTTGAATTTAAATGTGGCCCAGAAGTTATGAACAATTCATCCAGCTGTTGTCTCTTAAGGTTTTTTTTATTGATTTGTTGTAATGGCTGAGCTGTCAGATTTTCAGATATTCATGTGTCTAGTCTCAGCTGCAAATGGTCGAGCAATCAGTACAGGCACTATAATATCCTTCCCATGCCCTCCTAGCTTTGCGTGGTCTAATGTGAGCTCACACTTACACGTAATGCAGTTGGCAAAACTCGGCTGTTCTGTCATTTGTGAGTTTTTATTGATGTCTGTGCGAAAGGCGGCCAAATGAATCAATAAGACCCAATGTTTTGAAACAATGTGTGATTGAATGATATGTCGTATGTAGCAAAGGACACACAATGCGCCGAACGATATGGAGAACTAAATACATATCAAAGCTATCAGATGATCATGCAAATATGAGAAGTTGTTGAGCCTTTATTACAGGATTCCAAGGCAGTGTTCGCACAGCAGCTATAACATATCATTTAATATCCTTCCTACTTACCCAATAAAGACTTACTCAGGTAATTTGGGACCAAATTGTATTTGAACTGAATCTATCATTATTTATTGCCCTGCCATGGCTGGTTATAGAGTCCGGTGAGCAACTGCGCCTAAAATATATTGACGAAATATACAACTGAGTGTGATTATTGGCTTACTTAAGTTCAAGCAAGCACAAATAAAGACATTCCGCACGCAGAATGCTATTGGTACCTGTGATATTGATATATAGTATTGAGTCAACATATAATGCATTTATGCACAAAGGGCTCAATATCGATACATAAGGCGTAGGAGCTGAAATAAACAAGCAGGCTGAACAATATGTGACAACATTATTTTCGTTCGTTTGCTTCTTCGATGACGATAACATGCGAATCGTGATTATTATACATTTTACCATTCCTCGTTGGCCATGTTTAGATTAAACCTCGACGGTAGCTCACATTCCGCTTTGGTTACAACAACTGAGTCTGATAATAGGACGGATTGTTCGCCAAGCATACATTAAAGCCATGTTATGTAAAATAAAGAGTATTCCCTCGGTGATCATCATTACTGCGTAGAGTAAGGTGGACCTACATATCCGCTTTAACTGACTGCAATCAAATACATCATTATTTGCTTCCGTATTTAACAATGCAACATCGATGGCGCAACTATTAAAATGTTCAGGTTTACAATATACAAATACATGACTGTCTCAACCTATTAGAAACATCTTGGCACCTATCAGACTATACCTAACCAACCAAACGTCAGTACTTGTTTTCTTCATTAAGCCTGAGATAATTGAAACGGTTCTCGTGTATATTTATTTTGAACGCGCACATGCATGGTTTGTTGAATTTGCCAACAAATAATTTTCCAGGATAATTCATCATTCACTACAAACCCATCGGAATTAATCGGCCATTTATAATATTCAATCTAGATAGCAGTATTGTGTTTCATTCTCGAGAGAACGTTTTGTACCAGTTGGTGGAAAACAAAATATCGATGCAGCCAACAAATGCAAATATTGGCAATGAATGTTTGAAAAATTATCCCATAATTCAATTCAACAAGAACGTGTTACTTGTTCACAATCGGGAGCTAATCCTCTGAGTTTATGCTCAGCGCCTGGGTCGCTGCTTCTGTCTAATGATGCGGCTGCACTTAGAGAAACATGGTTGTTTCGTTGCTCGCCAAACTAGTCGATGGTGCTCATTGTGGACGGGAAATGAGGCACGACATGATAAGCAAAGGATTACTGGGTCATTTGTTGTGAAAACAAACGGTGCGAGGCGGAAATCGATACGCTGACGAACAATTGAAGTAGTTTGTCATCGCCCGTAAGCGGGCCGATTATCATTAATAAGGCACTAATCAGATTCCACCTTTTATCTGCGGAAGAAACATTAGCAAACAAAAAAAGCTGTGAAGTGGTCTAAGTGAGGACACGTATCTCGTGCATGACGCGTTAGGCGTTGATGCAGATTATATGAATATGAATTACATCGTATAAACGTGAAGACCAGGTGCGATGTGCGGCAGAACAGGTCACGTCATAGCGACACCATTTACAGCTACATTTACTAGTTCCTGAAATAGAGTGCGTCAAAATAAAAGTGGCTTTGCTTCCTCGAGGCCATTCAGGCGAGGTGAGTATCTTTTATTATCTTATTTGAAAACTCATGTTATAACTTGCTGGAAGATACAATGGTTACATAAACGTTGCAGATATATTGCATGATTATATCGAGGTGTTAACTGCTGAGGCTTCCAGTGAAACGTCCACATGTGTGCAACGTCTTTTTGGGGACGCAATCTGTATATTACTTAACTGGAACGCACTAGCAGACTTCCTGGCATTTCTCAGACTGAAAGCAGCTATAAATGATCTCGATTACAACCCCCCATTCTCTATCTATATTGTCAAGCTTCCGAGTCGCCATCTATATTGTCAAGCTTCCGAGTCGCTATCGGCTTTGCCAGGCTTCCGGGCGCCTAGCCATTCCATCGCCGAGCCGTTATCTATGTCCTTCATTAAAGATGGCGAATCGGCGCTCGGAAGCGGTTCGGCGCTCGGAACTTTCCTTCGAGAGCCGAACGCCTATGGTCAACCTCAACGAATCCCTAGCTGTGAAATTTAGTTCAGCTAAATATCGTTCGTTATTTCTCCTGTACTGATTATTATGCCTGTAGTTGCTTGTGATGCAGTAATGCGTATTTCGTCAAGAAATGGTGACAAATCACTATAATATATCGTGCCGTGTAACAATCTGAAGGACATCTAGGCAGCAGCATGGTCTACCTCTTGTATGTAGATATAACGTATTCTCTGTTGGGGCAAACCATTTGCCGTGTGTTTTATTGGGTCAGTGAAGATAAATAAATTCACACTCTATCTCTGCACAATTATGTATCATTAGATTGTTGTCCCCGCCTGTTAGCACGGCATGTTGCCTAAAACATGTTTTATGGGAAGCAATTGCTACATTTTTCTTTGAGTGGCCCTAGCCTGTGCAAGTCATTTATTCGTAAAAATACTGTACAATACCTGTGTATTACTAGCCTCAGCTCAATTTGAAATGAACTTCCGGTCTTACGGGCAAATTTGGTACTAACTGTGTACATAATGTGACACACAACACTACCAATGCGTACCGGCAAAAGCTGATAATGAAAAAGATAGCTCCAGTTGAAGCATTATTTATTCATAGTTTGTCGTCTACCACAACAAAAAAATAGCAGTTAGGGCTTCACTCTTTGACTTAGTGTACATATCTAGCATGTTCGAACACGAGTTTTTGGAAACAAAGAAGTCAATATCAATGCCTTGGGTTATTCAACGAATCCTAATTAACTCAGTATTTGTTCAATGGTACATTTCCTCACGTAATGGTGAAATATATAGTCGGTGTGAGAAATTGCAACATTTTGAGCTCTACACGGACTAGTCAATAACGAGCACCTACTCTCACTCACTAGCTAATGCAAAAACGCATTACATGAATCACTCTTGAACTTATTCATTTGCTCACTCGGACACATAATTATTTATATACTAGTTCACACACTCATTCACTCACTTTATCACGTCTTAAGTCACTTACAAACTCGCGCATTCCCTTACTCGGTGACATTCTGATTTACTGACGCCATCATTTACGCATGCACTCACTCACTCACCAACTCATTCACCGACTCATTCACTCACTAACTAATTCACATACTCACTCATTCACTCATCCTCTTATATACTCATCCTCTCCTGGGTACTGTTCTTCTTGCGCTGCACAAATGACTCACTAAACATAAAACAAGGTCATTTGAAGCGTTGTAGCACACGAAGATTGCTCGCTTGATTCAAATGTTTCACATGCTTACATTTGTCAGCTTATTAAGACTTATTAGGGCACTCATCTGAGCTAGCGGGTGTGTGTAGCAAGTGTGCCAGGGTGAGGTGGGAATATCCATAATTGGGGATTGCTTTGATCGATTTTGTCATCGTCTAAATGCAGTATTTGTTAGAGTTGTGTAAAATATACTGCTAATTGAATAATTGTAGTCTCAAGCCACTTACCGGTTCGCAACACGATTGATTGTTGCACTTTTATACTGGATGAAACTCAATATTTCATTTTTCGTCAGGATATGAGGAAGGATCTATGTGATATATCGTGTCGTACCATCCTGATGGGTATCAAGGCAACTGTGTGTTATTCTGCTCTTATATAGATATGATATATTTAATATTTGCTGCAAACCATTTTGAGGTGTGTATTTCTTAATTGATGCCAGGGATGACAATGATATGTTA
Source organism: Urechis unicinctus (assembly GCA_034190875.2). Lineage (NCBI taxonomy): Eukaryota > Metazoa > Annelida > Polychaeta > Xenopneusta > Urechidae > Urechis > Urechis unicinctus. Next base: position 14,438 of record JAXDRA010000023.1, on the reverse strand, counting down.
TTTCTGTACAATTATATGTTATTGCAAGTTTTTTTTCCATTTATGAGCACGGAACGTCATGTTGCCAAAAGCATGCTTCATTCGAAGCAATTGATGATTTTGCTTAAAGTAGTGACTGCCTGAAAACTCAATGCACTGTACATTGTCTGAGCATTGGTAACTCAGCTTACCAATCGACGGAGAAAGTCAGAAAGTTGAAATGCAGCATTGACCGCTTGTAGGATGCGACGCATAACATTACCAATAGGCATCCGAACATTTGACAGTCACAGGTTGGAACAGCAAATGTTAGCCCCAGTTGAAACATTATTTAGTCATAGTTAGTACTTTCATCCACCACAAGGGACCTAGCGCATGTGGATAGCACGTTCGAACACAAGTCTTCGAATGCAACGAAGTCTATAGCAACGCCATGCATTATTCAACGAGCCCTTATTGAATATTTATTTTAGTTCATGGGATAGTTCGATGGGATATAGCCAACTCAATCGCATAAGCATTCCCATGCTACCGGAAATTCAAAACATTGTGCCACTACATATGGGCCCATTTTTGTTCTACAAACAAGAATGTATGCATACATCAATGTAAGCATGCCCAGAAGCATTGAAGCAAACGTGAGGTATTAACACCAGAGTGCTTGTTTGGTAAGAGATCTGGATTCACCCATTGGCTGCCTGCAACTGGCGATGGGTGCCTACAACTTGATATTTAGTGACCAGCAGTAAGATACTTTCTTCAATACTAGACCCCCCTTTAATAAAACCTACACCGTGCGTCGACATGTTGTTTAGCTTTGGGCATCAAAGTGAAAACACTGTGAGTGTCTACTAGGTTTTCTACATTGCTCTCAGGCAGACAAAAATGGCGTACAGGCTGTGCCAAGTATTCCCCATGTTTCGGATTACGGCCTGGTGTTAGTCTCTGTTAGTAATTTTAGGTTTTGAGCACATGTACACATGTGAAGGACAAGTTAATGTGGAACATATTGATAAGACTAACAAAAAGGTTAAGATTGGGACCAAAAGACATATCAAAGTTACAATGAAATCGTTATCAGTTAGAAATATGACTGTGCATAGATTTAATCAGTCACATGTATCCATCAAATATGCAGCATTCGTTTCCTACCTAACGACAGTCTAGCGGTTTGAGCTGGCTGCAGCGACGTTCTCTATAGATCAATATCAAAGATATTTTCTCTCATGGGCAGAAATAACTATTGAGCAGCAGCTTGATGGGCGTTGTTGTGCTACACAGACTTTGGCATGGGTGAAAAATTAGGTACATAGAAAGTTAGGCAGATACATAAGGTAGGTAAGTGTAATTCAAGTGGATTGTGCCCAATGTCTGCACAGAACCTTTGAGTTTAGAAACAAGGTTCAAGTCTTTACTCCTATCGCTGAGATAAAACAGACAATACGTTCACCTATATGCCCAGGATACAGAGTAAATGTACAAACACAGAGGTCATCACTAGTGACAGTTTCAGTAAGCCGTAAGATGCGCTGTCTTTTCCATAGTTACTCAAGCTGTGTGTGACGTTAATTGTTTCAGCCATTAGAGTTTTACGCAATGTGGCTTTTTCATGAGCTTATTGTGCAACAGTGCTCATTTATTTTTGAATATGGTATCAATTTTTATTCCCTGTGGATAAAATATCTAGGGTGATTAGTTCGGGTAATTGACATAACTTTACGTCGCTGTATATTGGCTTTTCAACGACATCGATCGGTGCATGTATGTGCATGTTTAAACCTGTGTTAAGATAGCAGCGTGCGAAATTAATGGTTTTTTTGTGGGAATGAAAAGGATTTCTACCAAATAATTTCTATGACGGTTTTGTGTAACCAGCCCAAGTCAACCTCAACTAAGAGAAACGCAGCCTCACCGAACCTAACAGTGAAAGCTAGGGAAAACGAAAAGGCTACTTTGCAGGACCCTACAGTTTCTTTATCAAAGATGCATTTGGTGGTTGTTGTCACAAGCATTTTTTGTCTTGGTCAAATGAACTGTTCTACGCGATCAGAACTGTTTAAGCAAGTTCATGCCAATGTCCAGTTTAAAAACCTTGAAATTGTGCGAGCAATGCGAGTAAAGTCACAGTCCCAGTGCGCTGTGGCATGCTTAGAGATGGGATTTGACTGTGGCAGCTTCTCGATTGACACCCTGCAGACATGCAGACTCAGTGTTCTGTGGCTAACCAAACCTGTCGAGAACCCGGAACTGTTATTCAACAGCAGCAATGGAACACATATATTTGGGAAAATGTCAGGTAAGAACACATATGGTACTTCAAACGATGAATATTGTTATCAATGAGGGCAGTACTAGAATATAATATTTGGTTTCTTATCAAACCTTTAGAGGTTAGCAGTCTCTCAATAGCACCTTACTACATAAGTTGTATGTTAGCTGGACTAATGCAATACCGAGGACATTACTATTGCACTTACATGTTACGAGCAGTTACTTTTTCATTATGATTGATAAACGGCAAAACTTCGAGGTGTTTACTGTGAGATATTAAAAAGATTTCGATTATGACCATATCAAGCCAATGCCAAACATTATCATACCAAGTCTTTTTAGTTAACAATCCTTATCCCCCTAAATACTAGAAACTAGCTTTAGGTTAATGCCAGTTAAATAGACTAGAAATGTACCACATAATAGCTATATAGATCTGAAATATTAAACGTGTCGATGAAGGAGGAAGTTATTTCTACAGAAACTTTTAGATTGAGTTCTTCAGGTAAGTATCGTAGGTGCCATCATGCATCCACACAGGTCACAATGGTATATGATGTGACTGTCATACAGTACAAAGATAATAGACTTATAGTCAAGGGTTAAAACTAAAAAGGTAATAATCCATATACTATTAATTGAATTCTTGAATTGAAAAATATATAATAAATGCCGAGCAGAGATGGGCTCTTTTATAGTGTTCAATTTCTCTTATGAATCCATTGATTTTGGATATTTACCCTTTCCCATAATTCTGAAATTTGGGCCACTAAAGCGAAATCGTTTTCGAAAAAATTTCACATTCGATGAGAATGTGCTTGACATTTGTAGGCGCATTGACAAGGAATACATTTAGGGATGGGCTCATCCCTTAGTAGAAAAGCATGAGTTGTATAGGTTGTCCTATTTCGAACCCTCGAGCAAGAACGACCTCTTCTCTTCGGTCCTCTCTGCAACAACCACTCCCCAAGTTGACCTGGATTTCATTTTTTTGGAATGGATTCATCCCACTGGTCCTGCCATTTTTGTTTAAAAAGTTTGACGACTCGGTTTTAAGTCTGTATAGGGAATCTTGGTTTCAGACTCTGGCTCGTGTAGGGCTTCTTTTGCAGTCCTCGGCTCTTTCGTTGCCTGGGATACCTATGTGACTGGGTACCCAGACAAACTCAACATTTTTCCCCAGCATGGCAAACTCAAGATTTTCTAAAATTATCTACAACACTATGGCACGATAATAACTTATCCCAATGCCTCCAGGTCAGATAAAGAATCACTAGAAAAATTGTAAAATCCGCATTGGGATGGTGAGCAATAAGGCCCATGCCATCCTTATGCGGTCTTCGGCTGTATTACAGATGCTGCACCAGGCAGTCTTTCATTGGCTCTATCTCCCTCCACGACTCCAGCCTCCCGCTTTGTTCTTTGGTCCATCAGTATAAATCACACAAGCTGTCATACCCTGTCATTTGTTGTCCTTGTCTTCGGATTGACCATAAATGTTGATTTTACTTTGTATTCCCGATTGGAGCATGCAGAATCGTCAATTATGTAATTGAATTGAGGGGGGCATTCATACTGCATCATGAGCGGTATCTATTAATTGCTGTTAGTGGCCAGAACCACAATCTTTCATAGTTAGCAAAATTCGCTGGCCATTTGAATGACAGCCAAGACGCAAAGATATTCATGTCATTGCGATATCATTCTCGAAGCAAAGAAGCACGATATTGATTTTGTACAATTGAACAATAGCATCCATTATGTATGGTTTTCCTTGAAATATTGTGCAACGATAGCTATGATTTTATATTTATTATGTTCGTGGACCGTGTCGGCTCCTATGTACATCTGCTGTTATCCAATGAATATGTATCATATTAAAAAAAAAGAAAGCGCGTTGAAATAATCAGTTTTGGAGCAACCTGCTGCTATGACTAGGTAGAACTGATTAATTATCCATGGTTTTCGTTGACATAGGGCCCGCTCGTCTCACGCCAGCATCACCTTTGTACAATCGTGCATTTATTCCCTTATCATCTCCTTAGATTATTCCATGCGTTCAGCCAAACCACTTTAAGACAGTGCTCCTGATGGGTTACTTCCGGTGGGTGTAAACTGGCTCGACATAAGGTAGATGGCTCCCTGTTTATACTCCTTCAGTGTGAAATAACCAATCATATTGCGAAGAATATCAAGGGCCTTCATTTCGTTTGTGCTAGCAAAATTAACATATTCGCTTCATTGACATATCTTACCGATTCTACTCAGTCCCAGAATTCCTGTCAATTCACATCAAAGGTATACATTGAAAGCTACATCGTACCACATATACAACAATGGTCCAACTCATATCCAAAGTTGACTTGAGTTAGATTATCAAAGAATGCATAAGTGAACGTTATGATGTTATTAGGTTATTATTAGTGCACACAATTGATTGTCAGAGGACCAACTCTGTCGGTACAGACTACGACCAAAATATAGCATTGCTCATCAATACAATCTGCTATGAACTGGTAGAACTGATGAATGATTCATGGTTGCTTAAAATGCGTTCGTCAATTATTTGCCAGTGACCCAGAGCCGTTCATCTCACACACAGCGTCATTTTTTTTGTACAATCATGATTTTGTCTTCGTTTATTCTCTTGTCATCTCCTAAGATGATTTCATGCTTAATGCTAATTCTTTCCGCCACCACATTGCTATAAGACATTGCATGTATGGAATGTATGTCCTGATGGATTACTTCCGACGGGTGTAAGCTGGCTCAACATAAGTCACACTTTGGAAAGACCTTATCAATAATCTTGCAATTGCTTTTGCTTGGGCTGCGCTGAACAAGAGAGGGCATTGACAAAGATAGAAAATATAAACACCAGACTAGATCCATCAGTCTCCCGATCAGCTTTGAGCACGTGGTAGCAGAAGCAATGAATTATAATGTATGAGCATTGGCAATGTTTGTGTCATGGACCTGCCATATAACAGAGTGTGAGAATAAGCGGCAGCATCAAGTCCAGTGAACAAAGATACACTTGTAGCACTTGCCATACTGCCAGTATCAGTCAGTCAGCATACGATTTGCTCTAGTGACTGTTGGCATTCTGTGCTGCTATAATGTGGACGCAAGTTTTATTCCACACAAATCCATACAAATGTCCAGTTCCAACTTACTGGAGTGATACGCACTCTGCGAGTGGATTCAATCCTGGGATGCGCCTTAAAGTGTTCCCTTGTTGGTGACAACTGTGGGAGTTTTTTATCAACAAGGAACAGATTTGTAGAATAAGCGTTCTTTGTCTGACGTCACCTGTGTAAGACACTAGTCTGGTGTTCACCGAGCACTTTGGAATGATGGTATTTGGTAATATGTCGGGTGATAATGAAATGCTTTTCAAATATTTTTACGAAAGGTGAAATTCGTATAAACATTTGCCTATAAGGTGCGGACATATGCTGGTGAAACAATTTACAATTGGTATTATCGACATCAGCGAACAAACATTAAAATAACTCCTTATATTTGCTTAATGTCAACATTTCCGCTGATCATTTGAATACTCCATTACCAGTGCCGATGCCAAGTCTGAACATTGCGCTCCTTGACACACTGGAATCTTCGTACATCATTGGTCTGAGTCCTGTCACGTGGCACGCTGCTCGTGACCTCTGTCCATTGTACGGTCAAGGTTTCCATTTGGCATCCATCACAAGTGCTACGGAACAGGACTTGCTGCGACCCTGGCTTCAACCACTTGCTCAGTCGGTAAGTCTTAAACTGAAGCATGAATCGTGTCTCTGGCGGATGAACATCAATACCGCCACAAATACTATAATTACTACTGGTGTTATGTCTTATATATTCTTATTGCTTACTTATTGAACATTATCATTATCAGCAATACAGGACACCTGGTGCTTGCATGTTGTTAGATTTATACAAACAGAGATGCGTTTTGCACCATATCGTTGCCATTAACAACAACTGAAGTAGACTGGTGTTCTATGTGATATGCTTGGTTGGCATAGGGGGTCTTCCTGTCAGGAACCGACGAGCAGCACGAGGGATGTTGGTTATGGGTCAACCCGGTCATCTCCAGACTGGGTGATGGCTTCACTGATTGGGCCCATGGTGAGCCTAGCAACGGGGGTGGTAACGAGAACTGCCTGTCATTGAATTCCTATTTACAGTTTAACGATGTATCATGCTTCTATCTGTCTCGGTACCTTTGTAAAAGATGGGCGCGAGGTGGATCAATAATCCAGCCTAGCATCGATGACGTACATACTAGCAGTCTGTGTTAACTTCATAAATTCTTTGTTGAGTGTTTTCACGAGATTTCAGGCATTATGTAAATAAATAACCAGTTTAATATATTGTGAAGAATTCTAGATCAATTCATCACATTTTGTTTATAGTAGACATTATTAATTTTTGCACCATGGTATCCTTAACTATTTTATCCTACTGTATTTGAGAAATTTGTCATTTACAGGTCTGATATATTAAATACCGCACAACCTTTCTGTGAATAAAACATTTCGGTATAAGCATGGAAATATCTTACAAACTTTATCCCGCACAGATAGATCTGCTGCAGCACCAAAGACGATTGGCCATGTAACAGGCCATTGTACGAATGCTTGATGCAGTTGTTGTTGTAGTTGATAACTCTCGAGTAGCACTGTAATTCAAAGACATAATTCACTTGAATAATATGAGATTGTTGTGAGAAAACCACCAAACACCCAGGCGACATAATCCAGTCGATATCGCGTGATAAAGCAATGACCTCGCAAAGAGATTTTGCAAGACGAAGATTGGAAATCCCCAATGACCACATGAATTATTCAAAATAATTTTCATGTAATTGTAATGATTAAGATCTATGTAGTTAAGAATTTCTGCAAAAACTCAAGCTATTACAATCGTACACAGGTACCACTGATAGTTAGACACATTATTGCAAATCTCCCGATAGTGAATCGGTAAGATTTGCACTTGCAGTTCCATAAAATATGTATCAGGATGTAAAAGTGATTGGTTGATGGTAAGGCTGGATTAATCTCGCGGGAACTATTAATTTGCCAGCACGATCGATAATTTATTAGAGCTCTAATCGTCTACTCCATCCATGTATGAGGAAATTTAGGAACATTTTCATGTTTTGTTAGCCACGGAATATTGATGGCTGTCACAGCTTTCGAAGGTTTGTTAAGCGCGACCTGCGCCAAATTGGGATCTTCTAAAATCATCTAAGTATGTCTCATTTGAAGATGCCAGTGGTATAATGTAGCTTATATGTTGCATATGAACAATATTAAACTGATATATGAGTGTGATTATATGACCTTGGTGTGAAAAGCGTCGCCCTGGTTCCATGAGAGAATAAATGTGTGGCTCGCTCCTTGAGATTAATAAGTAGTATTACATGGTAGGAGAATGTATCTTTAACCAGATAATAGTAGTACTTGGTAGGAGAATGTATTTTTAACCAGATTAATAAGTACTTGGTAGGAGAATGTATTTTTAACCAGATTGATAATTAGTTTTACTTGGTAGGAGAATGTATTGTTAACCAGATTTCCTAGTCATGCAATACCAAATTAGTCATATCGTGAATTACCAAGTTTGTACATAAGTCAATAATGAACATTATGATAAAGTGTTCAACACATTATGCATAGGGGAAAAGATCTGCATGCCACTATGAAGATGTTGACGTCTGAATCAATAACAGTGATCATGTATATGAGCAGTAATCTACTTTATTTCACAATTCACAAATTTTTGTGATATTGAATAACTTTGCCATGGTTGAACGAACGTTGGGATAATTTAGGATGTTTGCAGTGTGACGCTTAGAACAATTATCCCTTGCGGTCCATTATAAATATGGAAAATCCCACAAATATAAAAAAATTTGCTCTGGAAAAGGCTTAATCAAGACTGTGCACTATTAAATTTCTTTCATTGGTGAATGCAAATATTTCTTGGGATACATGCGAAGTTATCGAAATTCATCCACAACAACTTCTATCGCCAGTTCTTTCAGAAGCCGCGGGTAGAGTTTATCGTGGCCTGATTCCTCTTTCGGACTAAAGGTAGTGTTTAATTTTAGGCCTTTGTCCTGACGGAGTGGTGTTTTGTCTACATATTCTGCGTCACCGCCCTTGATTTATCCAACTGGCTGGGGGAGTCTTGCTACCGTTTCTGTGAAAAAGTAAAGAAAGTAACCATTAAGCAAATCTGAGGTACGCGATGCCAGTAGTGTGCGTCGTTTCAGAGCTCGCGGGTGACGCGCGTTTCATAAACTCGGTCATTTGATCCTTATATCCAACAGAGAGATGATATCCGTTTCTTTGCGTAGGCACACTGACAAAATTTTGTGGGGCAACAACTGCTGGGGCCGATACAGTGATCACATTACACGCGTGTACCTTGGGCATCATGTGACACATATGCACCAATAGGAAGAAGTGACGCGCATTATCGCGCCTTTCTTCACTCGGAGCACAGGGATTCGTAGCAGAAGGTAGGTTGAAGATAGAAATATATATATATTTATCGATCTATGCGTGTTTTCACGTAATATCCACGTGGATTCAACGAGTATTAATCACGTGGATGGAACGTGTCAAAAACAGATGGAAAAGACGTGTATTTTCGGACCCGTTTGTAAAGTATCATAAATTTCTTTTTTTCAGTTTATACCAGAAATATGGCCATGTGTTAACCTGACAGCCCCAGCTAGGCTTGTGCTAGATATGCCAAGATATAGTGGGTTTCACAACTTTTGGTGCTATCGATCTATGAGCTCTGGGTATGATGACGGTTTTTGGCTTTCATCTGCTTAGTTACTATCGTGACAGGGGTCTCCTGGAATAATGAGTCGAAATTTACAGGTGAGATACTCTCCAAACGTAGGCGAGGTTCGAACCCGTGAGGTGCTGGTCCGTGGGGGGGGGGGGGGGACCCCACCGGGGGGTTAACCGCTAACCGCTGATTGGCGCGATTTGCTGCAGTTTGGGAAAGTTGAGAATTCATTTGCTATATTTTTGACAGTTTCTAAGTTTTTACAAGTGAGTCATATTCAAATCTTATTCTTTCAATGAAAATAAGTTTACTCAAGTAGCTGTACAAAACTGCTTGCCGTGTATAATGTCTTCATGGTTTATGATTTTTGTATGCTCATTGGTGCATGAAACCTGTATTATCGCTCTCAGCAAAGTGCCAGCCGTTGGCGTTGCAGCTAGTTAGTTGCAGCGGAAAGGCTGTAGGCACGCCTCGTGGTTTTTTGGAGGCTTGCTCCTTAATACACCACAACCATCTTATACACACTGCCATGGAATATGTCAATGGCCCTGTTCAGCATCTCACAGTGACCATCGTTCATCTGTCAGTGCATCTCACAGTCATCGTCGGAATCTGTCAGTCTAGCTCCGTGTGTTCTCGGTTACATGTACCCATATACCAGACGTCTTGTAGGGCTACTGTCAGTCCATCTCACAACGTCATCGCTCATCAGTCAGTCCATCTCACAGTCATCGTTCATCTGTCAGTCCATCTCACAGTCATCGTTCATCAGTCAGTCCATCTCACAATCATCGTTCATTTGTCAATCCGTTCCACACGGTCGTCATCGCTCATTTGTCACTCACCCCACAGTAATGGCTCATCTGTCACTCATTCTCGCTGAGGCCAGTCGTTGGTTGAGCAATGATGGTTTTCCTTTAACATAAGTGCACATTTGTGAATATTTTCTTTAAATATTTTCTCTGTTTTAATGCTGCTATTGAGAAAGGTATTATTTATGAGTTTGTAGTCAGCAGCATAGTAATTGAACACTGCATAATTTGTTTGTGCACAGGTTTTCAGGAGCGCTGCTTCTCCTGCCTCTGCAAATCAGGGATATACTGACACAGATGGCAGGAGAGGAGAGAGCTTGCCGATAGTGGCAAATGCTTCCTGAAGCTGTGCAGATGAACAGCACTGAGGAACTTCAACATTTAAATGAGCAGTTTATGGACAACCAGAGAAAGAATTTGTGGGTATGTAAAATTGCAGTTTTTTAAGGAGGAGTGGGCATTAGATCTAATAAACAGCAATGAAATATTTTCCAAATGTCACATTTTTGTGTCAGTTTCAGAAGTGTATGAAAATCATTGTGCCATGTCCGGGATACGATGAACGATTTGACAAACAGGTGAGATTCTCTATGTATATGTATATGATGTAAATCCATGATCCAAACAACTTGCACTTATGCATTTTGTCTGAATTGGCAATGTTTAAGAAATTTTCATGCACCAATTGTATTCATTCAGACATATTGCTTGCAGATTAATCACTAATTCCCTGCAGTGCAAGCTTAACATGAACGGGTCAGGTGACAAAGCCAGCTTTGAGAAAATGGCACTCTGCAAATTAATTGTTTGTATGTTCACCATTGGCTAATTACTTGGAAGTCCAGGATAGTTTTTGATTTTAATGATACACAATAAATAATGAAAGTCAGTTGTACGATGTATGAAATTAGCTTATATTGTCCTCTTTGTACTGTGCAGAAAGTGTAGTGAAGAGTCATGGGTTCACCGAGGCGAGGCTGCTCCTTGGATTAATGTCTTTCTAGCCATCAATGCGACTGAGGAATGCACCCAAGAGAAGTTTAAATATTGCCTATTGGTAATGATTGTTGATTTACTCACACATTTATATTTTTCATAGATTTGACTAGATTGTTTACTTAAAGAGCCACTTACATGCAAAATTCAAATTTGTGTTGTCATCTAATTATGAAGATGATTTTGTGACATTTTGACAACAGTATGACTGAGATGTCATAACTGGTTGCCGAGATATTACCGATCAAACTCGCAGACTTTCCTGTATGAAGCCATCAAACTCATTCACTCACTTTCGTTTAGTGGTTTACTGATGAAAGCCATCCCCTAGACGAATTTGACTGATTTGTGTCAATTAGGTGACGTCACCCAGAAAGTCACTTAAAAATTATCATCAAAATGCGATAACAATCATTCGGTTTTGCATTTCAGTGGCCTTTTAAGTGCATTTTATAATTTGCATTTTATTAGGGTGAAAGTAAATCATGTTATATCTGTGTATATTCATGATGCTCATGCATGTAGTGACTGGTTTAATGTGTTTTCATGAACAAACCTGCCTTTTTCCACACTAATTTGTTGCCTTTGTATGTTGACATTTGCTCGTAATGTTTAAAACATGTTTAATATTGTTATTTGTGATCATGTAGCACTTATAGTTGGATTTTCTGAGAAATAAATGTACTTGGTTCAATGATATTGTGAAATATATTAAAAAACAAAAAAAATACTAAAGAGGAAGTAAAAATCACCTGAATACAGATATTTTGTATCGTTTAATTTAGGTGGAACAGCACACGTGTTTTCCACGTGTCCATATCCACGTGAATTCAACTTGCCTTTTACGCGTATTATCTACGTGAATTACACCAGTTTCTCCACGTATTTTCCACGTGGATTCCACGTGTTGTGCCCACTGGGAAGAGAGAAAGATTTATATAATCGATCTTACAATCCCGCTACAACTAAAAAAACAGTAGTAGCGGGATCGTAAGATCGATTATATAAATCTTTCTCTCTTCGTTCTACGATCTATCGGGGGTCATAGATCGATAAATATATATATATTTCTATCTTCAACCTACCTTCTGATACGAATCCCTGTGACTCGGAGCATCTGTGGGCAAATTTCAGCGCTATTTGTTTTATTCGATTTCAGCGCTATTTGTTTCAGTCATGCCCAACGCTTGCACTTGCATGCCTGATCATGAAAACCGATTTTATACATACATCTTGTGCAACAAATACGCATTAAATACATGCTTAAAATATAAATCTGGACTGCGCTAGCTTCTTTTGAGCTCGTATTTTTTTCTCGTGCAATGCGTGAATTACGAAACGAAGGCGAAGAGAGCCTTCAATATTTAATCACGTGACTCTGTACGATTTTTCCTCTTCATGGAGTCTAAGCTGGCAAGAAGAAAATATCAGCGTATCATATTCAGTTATTCTTCTATCCATCAGCGCCACCATCAGTAATCAACTATGTAAGTATATTAACAATATTGTCAGCGAATGGGAATGATCAACTTTGAATTATTCTGGTCCAGTTGTATGCTTAACAAGCAAGAATTTACCAAGCTTTACGAGCGTGGTTCCATCTCTTCGGCTGGCCTGCAGCAGCCGGCTGTGCGAAGTGCTAACAAGGTTGATGAGGTCGCCTTTCTGCCAAGCCTTTGTGTTGCTCACTCAGTCAGCTAGTGGCGCATGTCGGGAGTGCGGGCTGTAAAAATACAGCTAATTTGTTCTATTGTGACTGGAGAGGGGCTTATTAGTTCTGTTGTTTTAACATGCGGATTACGACGCTAATAGTGTGAATAATTATCCTTGATGGAACATATCAACGCAGATAACGCATAGTGTCATTGCTCACCAACTCTGTGTTAGACTACTGATCCAGAGGGGGGCCTTGATTACAGTTCATAATTGCAACTGGAAGTTATCTTTCTTTTGCATGATAATAGTAGACTTAAAAAGTATAATTACCACCTGTATTAATGATTATCATCTCATAATCACTAGTGTTACAGACATCTTAATTTTTACATGAAATTTGATGGATGATTTACAACTGCAGTTCATATTGTAATATTGTCCTGTTTAATGAATTAGGTGTTTTGCATGTAGGGTAGGGTAATATATTGACAAATGGGTGAAGTTTCACAGTGTAGGATATACAAACCGTGAACTGCAGCATTTCTTGCGCATATCAGTTTGGATGTTTTTTAATGCCTAACTATGGCAGCATAAGCAAGAGTCATATTGGACTATTCGCCGACGTATACGTGAGACTGTTAACATGCGCATGAACTTCTTCCGATCAGACTTCTGAAATGAACCAGCCTCCAACACTGCTAAGAGAATCTGATAATGATGATGAGTCAGACTTGGATCAACCCTTCACAACTTCCAGTGATAACGAATCATTCTTACAAGAAGCATGCTCAAGTGATATGTCTGACAATGATGAATATGTTAATGGCCCTTCAGCTGATGACAGTGACCATCGGGGGGCTAAACTTTGACACATATCCTAGCTGGCACATAGTTTATGTACCTTTGGCTTTCTCAACTTTCCTCACTGGGGGAGGATATTGGTAATAGCTATTCGTGCTAGCCTCCCTTTACGAGGTGCTGGTTGAGAGATATTGGCTTTTTGCAGGGCTGGTTCCCCCTGTTGGTCCGGGGGTAGAATAGGCTCACTGTATCCTTCTGCATGTCGTAAGAGGCGACTAATAAGGGGCAACCTGTTGGCCGTGGGTTGTAACTTGTGACTGTGGACAGTGGGTTTCTGGTAGTTGAGAGGAGTGCTCCTTGCATGGGCCGACTCTGCAACACACCACTGAGGCCCGGATTTCGCCTTGACGAGAGGCTGGAATGGCCTGGTCCAGTCAATTTGCTAGAGATGAACCAACGCTAGTTTGGTCTGCCAAACCTATCATCGGGAAGAAGATTTTGCGATGTAAGGATGATTTCTGCTGTGGTAATTTCAGCTGGTGGGCCGGCTTGGACGTCTGTCGTAACGCTATCTTGTCCACACCGCTAACTTGTCCAAAGCAGAGTACATCATTTCCGTGATACATCGTTCGTGTAAATGCTAAGATCGTATCTATTCGGTCCTTGCAAAAACGTCCCAACATCACTGAATATCTGTTATGGGAGCTCACCGCTAACTTATCCAACTTGACTTAGCCTGTATCTGGCTCACTAGGCTTCAATAAACCATCAGGCTCATCTTTCAGACTCATTTCCTGTATGTCTCTGCCTCATTGATGTCCTACAATCATTACATGAAGCCTACGCGATCTCACCAACTTGGACAAGATAGCGTTAAGTGAAGATTCCGCTGCCGCTTACTTGTCCAACTTGACTGAGCCTATATCTGGCTCACTAGGCTGTCATGGGTTCGCTTACAACAATAATATAAAATGGCTCAGATTATTTGATACAGTGACTTTGATAAAAAACAACACAGATAAGGTTAAGCAGTTATTTTGCTTTTTATTTCAAAAGAGGAAAATACGCCCAGGTTTGAAGACTGTCTTCAAGACATTAGACAAC
>JAXDRA010000022.1:0-20000 GCA_034190875.2 Urechis unicinctus | reverse complement strand
GCAATTCAACCTGCAATTGGAGTAAACAGCAGACGCAGCATTGTCCGTAGCTGAGAGCTCTGGACATAGATGTATGACATGCAAGACACGCGAGGTCATTGGAAACAAGCAAAAATAGTGTAGTCACGAGGAAATAATACCTGACAAATATGTTGGGTCATAATTGTTGATAACACAACGCACTGCTGATCTTTTCTGAATGGGGTTTTGTTCAAATTGGGACACAGTGCATTTGCTAGCTTGCAAGCCTATATTTCGTCCAAACTTTCAATTATTTATATCCTATTGCTCAAATGACCTCCTGTAGAGCAATGTGTCTTTAACCTCGTTTATTGAGTGCCACCCACTCTGGGTAAATACGAATATGTCAGTATGAAGCAGCAAGGACACTATCCAGATTGTAGACGTGGTCAACAGGTGATTAGTCAAACTGACAGGTGCACTCAGTCGGAGGTGTGACAATAATAACACAGGTCGTGGCTTTGATGTGCAGAAAGACTAACGACCTCGATACCGTAACCTTTGGGCATACATAAATTACACTGGTTGTTGACTTGTTTTGTGACATTGTAAATTCACTTTAGTTAACTGAAGTAGATCATCAAGCATATGACGATTGTCTATAAAATGAGATTGCATACCGTAAAAGCGTAAAGGTTACAGGTGTTGTATTGAGGGTATTTCTCAATCTCCGGTTATTTGTGTGTTACATAAATCTTGCGTATACGGGACAGATGTCAATAATGTAATGTCAACAGCAATGTCACAAGAAAAGTCAACAGCAATGGTAATAGCAATGTCTCTAGCGATGTCAATATCAATGTCAAAAGTAATGTCAATTGCAATGTCAATAGCAATGTCAATAGCAATGTCACTAGCAATGGCAATTGCAATGTAATAAAGCAATGGAGACAAAACATGATGTACTGGTATAAATTGCGCGCATCTGCAATAAACAGGCAAAATTAGGCCCCTGAGATCCAATTGAAAGCTTTTCTGAATTCCGCACGCATAAAACCCACAGTAGGCATCTCTTCTGAGTGGTTGTTTTCATTCCCAGTAAAACGCCTTGCACTCATAATCCCTGGAAAGTCACGCAACGACGTTTTTGAAATGAGTGAAAGAGTATGTGGGTTTGTTTGTAAGCCGAGGGACCGCCTGCGGCTCATGAGAAGATTCTGAGAGAAGTCAATTGAGAGCACTACCTTGTTTGCCTTACGGCAGTAAGTGCTAGGGGAACCACTTGCGTGCAACAATAGGGTTACGATTGACAGCACAGTGATGGATGTATCCATGATACAAAGCATTAGGCGTACAAATATTGTCGTTGACATTCCATACAACAGCTGGATACAATACTGGTCCGCAGAGATCGACTGCACTTACTGGCTTCAGCAATGGGAAAGTGTCAGCTCTCAGCAATGGACGACATTTGAACAACATTTTTCATGGGAAAACAACATAGGTCCGATACACTGCTGCCTTCTTTCTTGTACAGAATACACACGAACGCCTCTCTAAATGACAATCGCCTCTCTATAAAAGGGCAAACATCACGGAGGGAAACTTCTATTCATTACATGGTAGTATGACAAGGCTTGTCCGACCAGTCAGTGTCGGGTGGAAATTAAGTGGCTGTAGCGTTATCATCAAATGAATCAATTGGCTACACAAACAGTTTTGAGAAAGTGAGAGCATAATATAATCAAATATATATATGTAACAACTTTTTTGCAGAGTGCCACTTAGTTCTGCGTCATGCCTAGTTTCTTGTCATTCCATGATGATGTCATTAAACAAAACTTCATACGAATAAGATGCATATTTACCCGAATATATTGTTCCAGCGTTGATTAACAGTTTGCATGGCCACCTAGCCACGATTACACCGACTGACTGCTATGGATATGTGGTCATAAACCAATTTTATTCAAAACATGATGGTGCCATTAAAGTGTGCCCCCATACGAATGAGATGCACATTTACCCAAATTTATCTTTCCAGCTCTGATGGTGGGGTCACATAGCCTCGATTACACCGACTGACAGTAATGGGCACCTCGACACATACAGTTCTGCTACCAGAACAAATATCAAGAAATACAATGATTTTGTTGGAATGTTGTATTTCCTGCAGTGATATGTTATGCCAAAGATAGGTGAAACAAATATATATAGATAATCATTTATTAACAAAAAGGGAAGGCGTTGAAGTTAAAGGTAGTTATATTAATATGATAATGAAGATATGGAGTACAATTAAATGCAGCTATCATAAAATAAATATAAATAGAAGGCACAACAGCTGTGTTAACTCCACACCTATCAAGATATACGTTAACTCAACACCTATCAAGAGCTATGTCAACTCTAAACCTATCAAGAGCTATGTTAACTCTAAACCTATCAAGAGCAACAGCGATATTAACTCTACACCTCTAAGGGCAAAAACAAAGTTGACTCTAAACCTATGTTAACTCTATACATGTCAAGATCTAAGTTAACTCTGAGACTACTAAGAAGATATGTTAACTCTAATTCTATCCACCAGTAGCTTCTATTAACTGCATGCTGACATGAACGACTTTGTTCTCAAAGCCAGGACGCCGACATCTGCATATCTGGAAAGTATCATTGTTATCCAAGCGCCCTCAAAGAAAGCAATTTGCCTATTGCATGTAACAATAATATAAATTCGTGCGCGCTATGATAGTAATATTACAAAAAGATAGAGGCATGGAGATTTTACATCATCACAAAAGTCAGAGGAGAGTGATCCATGACAGTAGGGAAATACAATGAAACGTAAGCACAGCATTAACTCGCTGAAAGGAATTGATTCAGTTACGATAACAAACCAATAAACCGTCCCATGTAGAAATAAGTTGATTATCATACTCCGTGTATTGAATCAGTTCAGCACTGTGTGTGCCTAAATTACTGACGGTCGACCACTCAAATGTGCAAATATCTACATTGTAGCTATTCAGGCATCAATCATCCAGAACTCCATCAGGATTGTGGGTGCACACATTAAGTGATAGGTCAAAATGACAGGTGCAAATAGCTGGAGGCTGGGCAATGACAACACGCGATTGGTGTTGGCGTAAAGTCAGGCCCTCTGCCTCTATACTGCAAGTGGGACGATTGCAATTTGGTATTAAACACAGAAGTGGGAGCATTGTGCCTCGGCATTAAACTCAGCCATCTATCCTAATTCACTATATATGCATCGGAATTAAACTCAGTGGTAGGACTTTTGGGCGTCGGCATTAAACATCGAGATGGGAGCAGAGGGCATTGGCATTAAACACAGAAGTGGTAGCATAGGGCATCGGTATTAAACACAGATGTGAGAGCAGTATACTTTGGCATTAAACACAGAAGTGGTAGCATAGGGCATCGGTATTAAACACAGATGTGAGAGCATTGTACTTTGGCATTAAACACAGAAGTGGGAGTATCGGGCGTCGGCATTAAACATCGAGGTTGGAGCATAGGGCATCGGCATTAAGCCCATTAGTGGGAGCATTGGGCATCGGCATTAAACACAGCCATCTATCCTAATTCGCTATATATGCAGACAATTTATATTCACCTATTAAGGGTATTCTGATCACCCAGTGTACGGTGTGAAGTTCTTGTTGTGGGAGTATGAAGTATCAGATGTAGTGTACAATCAGATCGATCAATCAAACAGCTCCACGTAATGTTCTCATATATTGACCGCATCCACCAGGCTTGACAGCAGTATATTTATTAAATATTTATCAACAAACAGCTGCCTGAATGATATGTTAATGGATGAAGGCTTTTTCGTGACGGAACAGTGATTTGAATGAGCAGAGCATTGGCAAAATTTATCAATAACAAAGACTGCTTATTTAGTGGTTCGAAATCTCAATTTGTCACTCACTCTGACAACACAGCACATGATACAGAATATTTAATCCTGTACGAAGCATTTATTCTTATTCGCGTTAAAAGTCAGTCACTGAAACTAGTTGAGAGTATGTCGATTCGATGAATTGTTAAATATTGCTAAATATCGTGCTTTGTTAGGCAACTGTTGTTAGCTTGTTACGCTTTGTATATAATTCGATTGATTTTATGCGTCAGAATCTGCAAAAACCGTTCAAAGCTTGATTTTAACACTAGATATCATTACTCTCTTGCGCTGGAGTTCTTATCCAGGGTAATGTTAAAGTTGTAAGTCAGCGGTTGGGTGCAATTTTTATATTGCTTCCATTTGTGTGACGTAGCTTCAATGACTCGCTCGCGACCATTTTTTTTTCTATTGGGAACGCCCAATACTCGATAATAAATCGATATGGGCGTATTGCAAATAGCCTACGAAAAGCGACCTGTACCAGCCAGTACGCATGCGCAACACCGTCTACGGTGGGCAATATGTAGTTTAAAGTTCACGTCCCGTCACAAATAAGACATCGAACTTAACAATGTCCCTATAAATAGCCGGGGTCACATCGTGTAATTGTCAGTGTTGATTTAGGTTGTGATAATTCTCAAGCGCTGGTGGTGAGGCAATAGAATTCCCTATTCATCACTTATCAAACTCAGTATTCCGGTTATGTAAGAGTTAGAATTACAGC
Organism: Urechis unicinctus; assembly: GCA_034190875.2. Classification (NCBI taxonomy): domain Eukaryota; kingdom Metazoa; phylum Annelida; class Polychaeta; order Xenopneusta; family Urechidae; genus Urechis; species Urechis unicinctus. Next base: position 15,387 of record JAXDRA010000022.1, on the reverse strand, counting down.
TCCTCGTAACATCATCATAGCCTCTCAATCCCTAACACGTCATACCGCTGCTAATGCTCTTTCCCCTGCTCCCCTGCCACCTTTCCCAATCCTCTGTCGTTTGTGTACGTAGGACGCGGCCGTGGTCCAGTTTATTTACACAGATCAAACCCCGGCCTAGATAAGCAGAAAGGTGGCGAGCTTTGCGGTAAATATAGCATTGCGTTTAATGAGTGACTGTATATCCAGATAATAAGATAGTTGGCTTCACTTTATTATTGTTGTAACAATTGGTAGCATTTCAAATTATTGCAGAGGTTCACTTGCTCAGGTAATCTCAAAAAGGGCTACATGAAGCCCGAGTGCTAGTGATCTGCAATACGAGAGCCAGGGAATAAGATGGCTGGCTTCTCTTGGATATTATTGGGAGAGTTTAGTAACAGTAATAGTTTTTTGAGATCTCTTAGTGAAGCCCAAGTGGAAGTGTTTCGCTAGGGTTACGTTCCTGGGATGATAAAGCTTATGCTTGGGAATTAAGTGTACGGTAGCTGAAGGATTTAATGCACACCAATGCGAATGTAATATGTAGTACACCGATTTTCACATTTAAATCAAACATTGACTGATGTCACTTGTCAGATGATGTAATCTGTCAATATTCCTGGTTATCCAAGACTGCTTCATACATAATAACACACGCTGTGGTTTGAACTGAAAAACACCAACTGTAATCCATGAGAAGCCATTGTCTTCTCTTGCTTACACCTGTCATTGCCGCCAATCAAGGAAGAACCAAAGTAAGCCCTCACTATGACTAGCTCAACTGTTGCTATTATGTGTGGGATCTATTGAGCAAAAACAAAACCGCAAATACCATGGATGCCAAAACACATCAGAGGATGTGGTAAACACGCTGATTCGCCCGTAATGCATTTGATGACAGTGACCTCATTCGAGATTTATGAGTTTTGAATATCTCGCTCCTAATATAGCCGTCTGTATATTTACTCAAATACAGAATGAACAATGTTGGTCCTTTCGGCTCTTCAAGCACTCTATTTGCAAAGATTTAGCCTTGTGTGGCTTGTCAGAGTGATTGACAAGCGGTTAATGGCTGTTACAAACCACCCAATATCTGCCTTTAAGCAGCTTAATAAAATCGGGTAATAAAATTAAATAATACTCAGATAATGATGATAATGCTCAGTAGGATAGGAAGGGAATAAAAAACGACTACACGGGCACAGAAGTATATGCATTTGCAATCTTTGGCGAGGGCAATCTTTAATAATGTTGTGATAATCAAAATAATACGTACTGTGGTATCTGATTCAACTGCGTTATACAAACGTCCATGGCATAAATCCATCTGTTAAGCGTTATACCCTTATCCAGTTGTATCGACATAATGTTCGATAGATATGTTCCCTAAACACTTAAATGTAAAGCAATGTGGGCATAGCAAAACCTGCCACAGTATTACATGCACCTGCATTCACCATGCATCCTGAACACGTCATGTCATTTGCTAATTGTATTATTTCTACGCCGTACATCTACCAGGACCTTAAGCAATGCACGACATTGGACTTGGTGGTGCGTATCACACGACATGACAAATAAATGGATAGTTCATGAATAATTAGATGTTATTATAACTGAAGCGAGAGCTGGATGAAAACAGGATAACAGTCTTTAATGCAAGTGATGGGTGATTTGAAGTAATAACTTTAGTGAATGTCGATCTGCATAGGAGCATTTGGAAGTCCAACATGGTGGTCGTGCAACAAACAGAAAAAAGCATTAAACAACAATTTCACTCGCCGTATGGATATAATAAATGGGCAGTATTGAAAAATCATATTTCATTTAAGACATGTATAGATCAAGTGTGGTAAATTATGTTTTTTTACATCGACCAGACATAGTGTTCAACATTGAAAATTATGCTTACTGTAAAGACAGGTAAACACTTCACTATTACGCGGTTTGTCGTTTTCTTGGGACAGCATACAATGAGCTTTCTATGGGATAACTGAATGTTTACTCTGCGTCAAATTGTCCAGCTACGAAATCAATATAGGCGGTGTCGCCTTTTAGCTTGCAATGGCAGTACAATCATCTTAATCGATATTGATTGCTGCTGTTTGCTCTGTAAGTAATCCAACGTTCGAGGTCCGATTGGTTGATATTTCTCCCAACATCGGGCACCAAGCGCATCAAACTGACAGTCAGCTGTTGGTACCCAATGTGTTATCAGATTTCTGCGCCATGAGGTTTTTAACTCACCTTCTTAGTATTGATTACTTCATTCTATAGTAGCATCTTTATTCTTGGTATGTGCTAAACTTATCAGGCACCGTTTACTTTGACTGCTTTTCTTCAATCTGGAGACACTTGTTCTCCGTATCGGTTGCTGTCCAATGCACATCTGGTACCATCACCAAATAAATAAATGTTTGCAGTTAGTTTCTCATTATCTTGAAGATTTATATCGGAGGTCGATCGTCCTCAATTGAACGAGGATTGTATGTGTCATCTGAGTTAGAAGGACGCTGGTGCTGCACAAGCCCCGCTCAATTTATACATAGATTTAAGTACACACTGCGATGCGTGTGTTCAGTACACCGCGTATGACAGATGGGTGTGGCGATCAACTTATTTAAGACGAACTAGGGCAAAGCTTTTCTGGTCGGTTACGCAACCACACAGCGTTAACACAAGCACACCTGTTATGTCGGCACAGCTAGCCCAAGCTTATCCAAAATATAACAATCCACTCTCGAGATCACAGATTCGGATATTTTACCAGCGTCAACTCAATAAAACCTTATATAGTGATGACATCTTCAGACATTCGTGATGTGTCAGATGATGGTTTGGACAGCGATGATAATGCTGCAACCTCATGGACGGCACCATGCAGTGCATATGTTGCAAAGAGCGACAGAAGTGCTTCTTAAGTCAGAACATACTGCTACTTTGGAACAGACTTCGTGTCATTGCTATAGCAGGATGTTATTGTCAAAACCATGCGTTAAAACTCATAGCATTGTAATTGGGCTTTCATTTATCTTCGATTGATTGCATCATATGATATTACGTCCAAACTGAAAACGTAGTCTAAGCATTGTTTGCAATATTGTCGCATCGTCAAATTCAACGCATTTAACACATTGGTGGGCACAGGCTTCGGTTTTGTGCCAAAGCCGTTTTGTTATCACATGACAAGGTACGTATGCTCTGAGAGAAATCAACGTTGATAGTGTCAGATATAAAATGTCTTTCAATACAGAATCAATATCGCATAGAACGAAATCGTCCGCATATTTTACAACAATGCAAGTAATGACATATTTAAACCTCTATTGGTAAAGGTACCACTGTCGCATTTTGTTAACTGAATGGACAGAAAAGAGGAAGGATTGTTAAGGGTTTGTGTAGTCACTTCTAAAAAGTACGATCATCGGTTATCTAGTTTCATTCTAAACATCCTCATGTGAAACACATTGTTATGCTCAGTCAAGGATAACAATCAATAACTACATCATATAAATCACCCGGATAGCAATCATCTGAACGCACCAGGAGAATCGCTGAAGCACCTTTAGTAATCTAGATAATACCTATGTCATAGCCATGGTGTCATAAAGACGTGCACGAGATGTATTACAGATACATGCTATGATTTAATAAAATTGTATAGGCCTAGAATTGAACCGATCTGTATTCGGTTAATATATTATAATATCACAATATTATTATATCACAACATTTATATATTTACATGCAATTATATTTCAGTCTATACTCCATCAAATTCTAACACGCTAAATAATTTTCCTTCTGATTTTAACCAAAAGCTAAAGAAGGGAGTCCCGCTGTGACAAACACAGCAGAGGTGATGCAATGTGCTGAAAGAGTCTTGTTTAAGACAGACATGTTGATAATATAATATAATCAGAGATCAATAGTCATCCCATTGACCCGTCAATGCCATGAATGCTCACTGAGTAAGTCCAAACCACAAAAATAAACTTTCACAGAAATTTAAATGAAGCATTCTCAGTTTATATAATGATAGATTTTTGCAACCGACGCATTCAATTGAAAAACCCAATTGTTGGTGTCCCATGACTCCCGCGCCATGAAACTTCTAGCGCGACTTCTTGACATTGACGGCAGCATGCTTTATAATAAATGATCCAATCTGTTGAGTCGTTCATTGCTGTCTGATCCCACACGAGCAGATTTATCAATAAGTTGACGTTTATCGTCCTCGTTACCGGTAATTGTCTGTTGTAACTCTGGTACAATCAATGGGTCAATACATAACAAGATCTCATATGATCTCATTGCTTGACGTGTATCATCATCTATCAGGATGTACTGAATCAGTCTATGTATTATCCTCTAACAGGTGGTACTGAATCAGTATATTTAACATCCTCTAACAGGTAGTACTCAATCAGTCGATGTATCATCCTCTAACAGGTTGTACTGAATCAGTCTATGTATCATCCTCTAATAGGTAGTACTCAATCAGTCGATGTATCATTCTCTAACAGGTTGTACTGAATCAGTCTATTTATCATCCTCTAAAAGGTAGTACTCAATCAGTCGATGTATCATCCTCTAACAGGTTGAACTGAATCAGTCGATGTATCATCCTCTAACAGGTTGTACAGAACCAGTCGATGCATCATCCTCTATCATGTTGTACTGAATCAGCTGATGTATCATCCTCTATCAGGTTGTACTGAATTACCTGATGTATCATTCCCAATCAGGTTGTACAGAATCAGTCTATGCAACATCCTCTACCAGGTTGTACACAATCAGTAGATGCAACATCCTCTACCAGGTTATACACAATCTGTGGATTCAACATCATCTACCAGGTTGTACACAATCAGTTTATGCAACATCCTCTACCAGGTTGTACACAATCAGTCGATGCTACATCATCTACCAGGTTCTACACAATCAGTTTATGCAACATCCTCTACCGGATTTTACACAATCAGTCGATGTATCATCCTTGCGATTGATTTATTGTGCAGTCTCGTAATAAGTTCAAATATCGCTGCAAGAAAGCCAGACTGATATCATGTCGCTTGAAATGCAAACGAACACAAAAGTTGATTGCATTTTTTTAAGGCCAATAAACTGCACAGTACATATTTGTGAAAACTCCGTTCCCGACCCGGTACATTTTTTTTCCACATTTCGTGTGCCCATGTTAACATTGTTTCGATCCTTTCACATAAATGCATCAAGGGACAGAGGCACAGATATCCAACTTCTAGCAGTTTATGATTCATTGCACTTAACCAAGAGCTTAAGGGTTTTCCCGCGCAATATTATTGTCTACCTTTTTGGCTGGTACTATTTAAAACCGTCGAGCTGAAGAACGAATTCCATCCAACGGACGTCATCCCATGTGGATACAGTCTGGTGAGGTTGTGACGTATACCATCAGCACCAGTAGCAGTCATTTATAGTCTTCCGTAGGTTTTTGTCTTCAACAAACCCACCTGTTGATTGGCTGACACCTTCTTACTGTAAGGTATTACATCGTATGCATTACACGGAGCAATATGTAATGACGGTAACTGTTATTGAATGTAACCGTTTCCTGATCGAATGTAACACAACACCTCAGTCATTATGTAGTGCATGATATGTGTCATACCAATTACAATAGCATGGTTGTTTAATCGGTTACATTGGAAAGTTTTCATCGGAACAAAAATAGTTGCATTGCCTGAGAGCCGAGCAAAAAAAAGTAGAAATTCAAATATATTTAATAAAGTATTATGCATGCAGAGGATATGATTATAGCTATAGGCAGCATCATCGACTGATCTGAGCCCGAGCAAGCATCAACACAATCTTACTAAGCGGTGAGTGTCTTGCTGAAATCTAGAAAGCAGAGTTTGTTGCACTAGCTCCATTCTATTTATATATAGATTTGATAATGGCGAGGAGGGCAGCCATGCGTTTTATAGACTCGATATTCCGCTATGTCGGCTGTTCATTACAAAAAGCTTATTTAAGACGAGCGGAGGCGGTTCTCTTCAGCTTGATTACACCACTACACTAGGTTAGTTCCAATACACTTGTAATCGAAGGACAACTTTCCCACAATTAACTGTTTAATCGACGCTTCTCGCTCCTGGCTCGTCCAATACACCGAGAGAGGATGATTCTTATGACAAGAAAACCGAAACGAACATTGGGGTTACGATCCAAGTAGCTTCCAACGAAAAGTTCCTCACATCGGACACTTTTAACGATATATTTTGTATGTTTAATGTCTTAAGTAAGTCAGTGGCTACAAGGGCGTCGATCATCGGCTCTATATGATAACTCGAAGTATTTACGTTTCAACTTCAACATCCACACTTTACAGTACATATTATGATGATATAGTCAATAACTCGCGTTGATGAACTATGTCAATCATCACTTTAGTAACATTGCACTTACGGCAATGAAATTGATATTAAAGATCATTATTACTGAGAGTGCACATGATGGAACTGCTATACACCTGGTTCAAAGGTACATTTCGGCAAATCAAACGCGTGGACGATGTTGATCAGCTCCACCGTCCCGATCACTGCTATGTTCCTATCATAAGAGATCTGCCTCACACAGATAATTAAGTCCTTACGTGCTAAAGTTGATAAATGCAATGTGAATGCCAAAGGAGAGGTGTTGACCTGAATACACGCATGTAAGCCATCGTGTCTTCCTTAATGCTGGTTGTTCATTGTTGGACATTTGCCTAAGGAAGATACAATGAACAGCTAGTAATATATAGTTACCTGACAACAATTCTTATTAATTTCCATATATTTTCATAATATTATATGGACTACCGCACTGATATTATTCATCTTGAAATCTGAATAATAAAAAGAGTGACCTTGACTGCTGGCAACCTATTGACGGGAGGATTGTTTTGCCTTGCTTATGGAGCCAGCAACATCCGATTGCAATCAGAATTTTACTTAATGCGAACGACAATATGGGTTAATCTTAGGCAAATTATGCCAAATACTGCAATAACTACAATTGCCAATTGGCAGTACGATAATACCGATCAGTGTGCTATGGATCTAGCAAGTGTGAATGTGACTAAATGTACCAACGTCTTTTTTATCATGATCATGATTGATGAACAACTGCAGCTTGCTATGACGTCATTTATCATCCATCGCTTCGGTCTTCTTAACATTTAGAGTTGTAGGTTCATTAATAAACAGCATTATCTACATAAGGATAATGCTACAATTATCTGCATATATCGGTATGCGGCCAGATACATAGCACTACAACATTTGTCAAGATATTTCATTATTTCAATGTGTGGGTCTTTGAAAAACAGCAAGTTTACACTTACCAGAGACTCGTTAAGGCACAGATTGTTTGACGCTTCATCGTGTAGGTTGCCCACTCACGTGCTTACCATATTCAATATTATTCTTGAAAGAAAAAGAAAGAGCCAATCTACAGCAATTTGGATACCTCGTTGTGTAATGGCAGATGGTGCACTTTATCTATTATGGCAGATGGTGCAAGCTATCTGTTATGGCAGATGGCGCATGTTATCTGTTATGGCAGATGGTACACGTTATTTATTATGGCAGATGATGCACGTTATTTGTTATGGCAGATTGTGCATGTTTCCTGTTATGGAAGATGGTGCGTGTTACCTGTTATGGCAGATGGTGCACGTTCCCTATTATGGCAGATGGTGCACGTTTTCCCACCTATAGCAATTCAATCAATAATATTCACCTTACGACAAAACCGCAGAAGGGAAGGTAACGCCATGTCTGATATGTATTTCCAGCTTCAATAATCGACCCCGATGATTCCTCTCATAGCGCTAGGACCGCCTTTGCACTACATGGCTGCGAGCTTCAAATCTTGCCAATCATAGCAACAGTTCAATTTCCATATAAGTGTTGGCACTACCCATGTTGATGTTACAATCTTATCATCTCCTGAACATTGATTTGTTTGTTAACTTATACCAATAAGGGATCAAATATCTGTAAGAGAAGAAGGAATCTTTCATTTCTTGTGATAAGCTAACACGATTGATGAAAGCGACAATCATAGGTTTTCTCAGAGGTGTACAATATACTTACGACCTTTACGTATATCGGCTCCATCCCGATCCAATTGTGAAGCGATTTGGTATTTGTTTGGACCTTTGGGTTGCATTATGTCGGTTTCTATCTGAGCATTACAATCCCCAATGGCTATCACAACCCCCAGTAACACGCTCAGTGGTGCCGTAAATAGGCAGACCTGATCTCAGTGATGCCGTAAACTGGTGGACCTGATGTATGTGTCAGTTATAGAGCTATCATCATTTCCATCACTCAGTATATTATCAACCTTGTTCCATTATATAAAATGAGAATTAGATCGTCAACAATCTCTGGTTCCACCGTCCTTAATATCGGCACAACTTCTGCTACTTGGGGTAGCAGATCACTAAGGAGCAGCCCTATAATTTGCTGTTGTCCATCAATCCAATGCAGCACTCATCAGCGAGCCTGTTATCTGTAATAAATGGGTTGTTGGAGGAACAAAGACGTAGATGAGTGACTCGTCCCTATGGACTCATTTGATGAACATTTCTGTTGAGTACGAGCATTAGTTATCAGTCCGCTACTCCTCCGCTGGGCCATTCATCACTGACAATGACAAGCGACTGCTCACCGGGTTGTCTCTGCTCTAATCAGGAGGTCACACGGGTCACGCAGAGGCTGGTTGAACAGGCATGTGGTACATTAATTGACTAATTATGGGCAATTGCATGAAACATACTTCTGTTGCAAATGTGTATTAACTTTTTGATGATTGTATTCATGCACCTGTCAAGAAGTAGTTTTTTCATTAATGACGCCTAAGTTGTATTTATGCATCTGCCTAGATGTAGTATTAATAAACGACATCTTAGTTGTCTAAACTTAACATGGTGTTGCAATCGCCTGCATTCATCATGCGTCATGAACACTACTTGTCTTGGCTAATTACATTATATCTACGACATAGATTCGCTGGGACCTGAGCAATGCTCGACTTTGAACATGCTCGTGCGTGTGACACGACATGACATAAATTGTTCGATATAATTGTGACTGAAGCGAGAGCTGGATGAAAACAGGGTGACAGAATGTCATGATGGATATTTTGACAAAACCTACAAGATCGTTTTTTAAATAATTACATTAGTGAACATCGACCTGCATGGATACATTTGGAATGCTATTAATCAGCTCGTAATGGCAGCGAACAATCAAACCAACTGCTGCTGGCTTTTTTATTTATGCCAAATTCTTTGTCTGTTCATTTGAGTTTTGCTTAATGCGTAGCTCACTATTCTCGAATGCATAACTAACAACAATCACTCGTCGGTGGCACCAACAAATAAATATTACGGAGCTATTCTTGCCCAGCGCCTACAAGTAAGATATAACGCGATCATCATACTGACATGCACGATTGCTGGTACCTAAAGAGTTGTCAGACGGCTGCACCATAAGGTTTCAGCAAGCCTTCATGGCATTGATTGATACATTCGCTCATGTTTGAATTACTAAATCTTCTGCATCGTTATTGTTTGGACGCGCTCACTCGAGCAGATATCGTTTATGTGGGCGGGTCATGTTGCAGCTGACGGTAATTGTTCTCTTTACCGATTAATGTCTATTGACTCTGGAACCATCAGCAAATGAATATATGTTTTTGCTACCTTGAAGCAATTTTTGCTATCCTCAAGATTAATCCATAGGCTGGCGTCCAGCTACATTACACCAGACAGAGTGCCAACCGAATTAATACAACAGACGTGATTACAAGCAATGAGTCCGTAGATGCGATAATATTATAAGAACTATACTTTCCTAGTTCGACTTCCGTGGTGAGGGCAGGTATTTTTAAAACGTCTTTTCAATCACTGTGCTTTTGTAATATTCGATATGCATTGACTGCAAGCACATCTTTATAGTTTTGGGTTTAAATATCCTTTCAGATGATATGATACATTGCAACCAATCTAAACCTGTTGAACCGTGGTTGCATACCATAGCTAGCGTTATGATTCGCCCGTAATACATGACTACAGTGCATTTCCTTAATGGATGATCAAAACCTAACTGAGTGTTCTGGTTATGAATAATAACCCAACTATATTCGCTTTAATGATCTGACAGCAGGTAAGATGAATGCCGGTATACTATGACAAACTTATTATGACGACATATACAAATCTACTACCAATGAAGCTATGAACACTTGTATATCCGATCATTTTCGTACAGTACAGTGCATAAGAAAAGCAGACCAAGCATTAAGAAACGGACTGGGGGACCACTGCTTCTTACCGCTGTTGTTGCTGCATATTGTCAGTTCTAGCGCAACATAAATGACATCTGCAAATACTATAGGTCATGTATGGAAACCAAAGGACATTTTGACACGGAGGAGTTTAGTTAACACTACGAAAACTTGGGTTTGGGTGGGTTTAAGTCCCGTTGATTAGAACAACAGAGAAATAAATATGTTGATGGGTACAGAACCGTATGGATCAAACAAATAGACGAATATTGTACCTGTTGACCTGAGGATGATAACGCTAGTGATGCACTTGCTCAGTTTAGAGAATGAAGACGAGGAGCTTGTGATGTGTATGCCCAGTACACCGCTGACGTCACATGGGCGTGGTGTTGAGCTAATTCAAGACGACCTGGGGCGACGCTCTTCTGCTTGATTACACAACCATACAGGGTTAACGCCAGTACGCATGTTATTTAAGGGCAGCAGTTGGTGCAAACTATTCCATAAATAGCAGGCTGCTCATAATACCGAACAATATCAGATGTATATAGAGCTTCAATTTGAGAAATAAATAGCAGCTTATGCAATACGAACGGGGTCGAGCGCGCATACCTTGTGTCCGTGTGTCAGAGGATGGTTGTGAGAAGCTGTATCATGCTGTGCTCTGGCTACAAAGGGGAACAGAAGTGTTTTATGAGCTTCGAGGACAATGACCGCCAAGAACAAAAGACATATCGCCATTTTGGAGCAGACATCTTGTCATTTCCGGTCAATCCCGAGCTCCCACTTCCATATGCATATCAACAGATCCGACAGATGACGAATATCTTGTTTTGGGTATCACTCTCCGGCCACGGTATTAATACTTGCGTTAACGCTGCCTGATGTGACTAACGTAGGGGAAATGTCGAATAGCATGCAATGTGCTGTGATTTGATAGAATCCTCGTTTGACATTAAGAAATCGTTTTACATCATTCGTCAGAGAACTCCTTTCAGCAATCACCGTATGCGATGTGTGCTACCCGTTTGGTGAGAAAACGCATGGACAACTCTAATGTATCATTTTAGCCATCGCCTAATGCCGAAACACCCACGTGACAGGAATGAGCGATATTTGTTTAATGACACACTTGATATATCTAATCGATCAAACGTTGTCCTTGGGAACACTGTAATTTCTTCAACCTAATTAATTGAGATCCACATTCTCTAAGCTTATATTAACATTTCTCGGTACCGTCATCCTAGGGCATATATGAATTACACTTGTTGACCTGCTTGTGGTTTCATGCGGAAGATCATTTTGATACTTGAGTGACATTTTATGGAGCCTATTGCAATTTATGGTGATTATAAAACATGTGGTGGTTTCTTATCCCTTGAGATTTCCCACATACCAACGAGGGTGTTGTTAAGGGGGGGGCAGTAAGCAGCTTCAGACACCAACATTCTGATATGTAATTAACCACGAGATTGCGCTTAGACTAGTGGCAACGCAATTTATTGGGTATAAAGTACCCAGCGATAATGCATTCTTGTTATCCAACACTTATGAAACAAAACCCGCGATGCCTTGTGGGAAAAAGAGCGGCGAACATAATAACCCCTTTGTTACCCATGCAATTCAAGATGGCTTTAGCCTAAAATGGCGGCTTGTCGAATCATGTATAACGCACTAGGTGCCTTTCTTTGATGACTGTAGTGTTGATTACGATTGGTACTTCATTAGAGAGAATCATTCCCCACTATCGTAGCATGTGAGTTTGCCGACCTTTTCTGCCAGCGCATTGTGCCTTCAACAAATTCAAGATGCCATAACATTGTGTATTGTTATTTCGGTATTGGCAATTACTTTGTTAGGCACTGCATTGTCACAGCTAGACGCAAGTGTAATTTGTGGACGCTTTCTAGATTTACTTTTCTAACTTATTTTTCCCTTATTATTGCATGCGCTCATTACGATTTATGTAATACAACTATTAACAGATGAAACAGCAATGGTAAATGCTCCAGAAATAGAATGAACAAAATTCAGTTGCTACCCTGAAAAGTTAACAAGCACAACAATTGGTACTGCTATATATGTATGTCATTAAACGAATGAAGAAGCGTACTGTTAAAGTTGTGTTAAATAATTGTCGACATTATACGCTGTAGAAGCCGGAGTCTTAGAGTGGTGTGTAACCTACGAATGTGTAAGTTTATTCTTCTCATCGAACACTTTCTTGAAGGCATGTACATATTTATGATGAAGTAAAACTTACATCACGGCAATAATTATATTGTTTACATTAATGAGTGGTCATTCAGGGCAACGATCTCTCTTAAGGAGTGGCGTCGAAAAGCATATGTACTAGTTATGAAGCTGTGACGTATATTGTTTCATTTTTGGAAAACATGTGAGGTCTTTTCAACCTCAAATGCCACAAACAGCAATAACTTCAGTCCATTAAATAGTGATTTCAATTATTCAACATCGAAATGCCCAATGGAATCGACTTTTACCCCTCACTGAAACTAGAGATAGTCACGAAGCCACATTTGCAAACAAACACTGTTATGAAATAAAACAGTGCAGTTTAATTCCTGTAGTTTAACCTATTTTAGCCGGTTTTTACTGATGTGGTGCGAATTATATGCACGTCTTCCCATTCCCAACAACTACCTGTCATATGATGAATGGGGCTAATTAGCGGCCGGGTTCGCACTGCACAAATAAACTGCTATACCTACGACAACGAATAGGGGCCAACATTAGAAGATCAATTGAAAACCATTTCACATACCTAGACACCTCCATTTTCACGTGTTGCAACGAAGTTATTAAAACGTTTTGTATATATAATTAAGTCAGCATATAAATTGATAGATCTCGATGACGGTACAAGATAATCTGCACTTCGAATTTAGGCTTGCGATTTCGTGAGGACCGATAGCAGACGTGGATTATCGATTGAGCCTTGATTATGATTATTATCCGATAAACAATTTTTGTATACGGCCAAACAAGGTAATAATTTCGGTTCTCGCCAGCGCGCGCACAACTTTTGTTCTCATCGCCATAATTATTTGTTTTTAATCATGAAATAGATCCAGAGTTAATCATTTAATAAGCCATTGATAAGCGGTTTGCAACGCTTTTCCCATTACTGTATCTCCCATTTGCTCTGTCATTTTCTCATACAGCGCGTCACACAGTGGAGATGTTATTGTCTGTATGTATAAAGTGTGACAATGTAGCGTCTGTAGGACTGGTTACTGACAGCGAATCATGTACGTTAATGTATATATATGATGACCTGTGTAAAGGCACACTCAATACTGGGAATAATGTTGTGCTGTCCCCCAAATACTGCGACTATCTGGTGAGTGTCATCGCAATCACGACATCGACGTCAGGCGTCAAGCATATCTATTTATAGCTAGCAATAAATATCGGCAGGGCGTTGGTAAGCTTGGCATCGGGAACCGAGCGCCGGTGATCTTGTCTATCACGTGCTAATCCACCAGCGTCCCTACCCATCTCACCAATAACGTAACGCTAAGGGCCTGGTGCTGTCAAAGCCATTACATTTTGATGGAATATCATTGTGCAATATTGGTTTTGTGTTTGTACGTATACCGCTCATCAAATTGTATCAGGAAAACCGACCCTTTTGCTGACCTCTGACAGCACAAGCGAGTGGTCATGGCGACTCAAAGCAATACATGAACTGTCGCCGCTAAAATACCCACTCATACATGACACGATTGACTCAAATGGATGAAATGGTTCCTCTGTTAGACGGCTGTGCATTCTCGTCATCAGTTACAAAAGGAAATGGAATCCAGTGCGTTCACGTCTATAGCAATAAATCTAAATAGTGTAAGTGCTTAAATATCCTTCTAAAATTTGGTGTTTTAGGTAAAAGTAGGTCAGTATCACGCGGACACACAGCACACGGTGAACAATTATTTGTAAAGCAAAGTTATCGTTGGTATATTGTACAATGTTAGTTTGGGGATGGCAATGAACTTTGTAACGACAGCTATATGCTTACTCTACGTTGGGTATAGTTTCGTATCACAAATGAACCTTTGGTATTGACAAATGCTACCATATCTTATTTAAGTTAACCATATACAATATTTATAAGTGTGAGGAAGTTGTGTAAGGAAATTGTAGTGTTAATGGAAGCATTTACCTGCCAAAAGCGTACACAAATTATAATGGTTTACTGTAAATGTGCGACAACCTATCAATCGTACTTGGTGAAGGTAGTCAATACACCTTGATGTTCACTAAATATTCAACTAACCAATAACAATTATTCAATAACAGTTCAACGTTGGATTGCATTTCACCTTTTTTTGACCAACCTTAGCAAGTCAGAGCCGTACGCACTGACCAAAAACTATATCAAAGAGTGCTCCATACAGTAGTTTATAGCGACCACAGCGACAAAGCATCAAAGCTGTGCCCCCTGAAACATCTCATTTGAAAGACACTTTGACCCTTAGATCAAGAGACATCGAACTTGGTAATTCAAAAATTGTATGGATAGTAGACATACTTTGGTATTACGACGGATCACTGATGAAAGCAATATATATAAACTTTTAAAAAATATAAATTCGTTTTAAGACCCCATCAACTGGAATTGTGGATGGGGAAAAATACACTAATTCATACCATTATGATATCCTTTACGCACGAAAAAATCGTCGGTATGGCGATATCTGAGGAAAAAAGCAATACCTCATGTCATGGGGATGTATATAAAGTCAAGCGGGATCTCTCAGTTCAGTTATCACCATGGCTGGGAAACGGATGAGCGATACCGACTTGTTAAAAGCGGTGGAACAAATCGAGATGGAGGAAGTGAAACCGCTATACACGCTTTACTTTGCACAGTATTCGATAGTAGTTTGGAATAAAGATGTAGTGTTTTTGAAAAATAATTTCATGAAATGCCACATAGAGTTGGGGATGAACTGTGTCTTGGACTGTGGTTACGAAAAAGCTGCTGTCACAGAAACTTTGAAACAGATAGAAGCGGGA
>JAXDRA010000021.1:0-10000 GCA_034190875.2 Urechis unicinctus | reverse complement strand
ACCCCTATGTGTGGCAGGGAGTTTCACGAAGATATACCGTCAACCATGATGCCGAAGATAATTATCATCAGGAATGTCTTATAGCAAAAACAAGTGTCGAAGGCAATCTGAGCTAACAGTAATTACATGTGATTCATGGTTGTGCATCTTAATAAATACGGTAATAATCAAGCTTGGGAAAGAAAAACCTCCGTATAACTATCATGTGGGTGTCACAATGTCGCTGAAAGAGCACGGAACGGCAATGGTAACGGGTTCAAGTCACGTGCAACTCAGTGATTTTTTCCGAGGGTAACAAAAGGCACACTTGCGCTCTTCTTGTGGATGGTACAGGATAATGAGTACATACTGTCATGTAAGCCTACACGTAGTCCACTGAGTTGGGAGGGGGGCAGTTGTGCTATATAAACTTCTTGTCAAAGCATGTTTGAGGTAAATCGACCGGGTCGATAATGGACAACATTAATCTATAATATATCCCGAATGCGGCAAACGCGTCTAAAATTCGTTGTGTGAACGTTTTCCTTAGGCAATCGATATAAGAGCCGTCTTAACCCTTCCAAGTCAATTGGTCGCATTGTAAACTTGGCTGGTGAATCCCAAAAAAAGCTTTTAAAAGGTTAATCAATATATATCATATTGGAATAAGCTTCTGTGTAATTGCCTGCGTCGTATGATTGATATATCATTAACTCCAAGCAAGTCGATTTCATAAGCGATGGCAAAATCTCGTTGTCATGTAACTGTCACTGGAATACCAGTTGGCTGATAATTCATAACGAGCATGGTGTTATGGAACATACCGCGGTCCCATAAATGACCAATATGCTCTTGTTTGCATAAAGCACGACAACCGACGCATTCTTTTGCACTTGATGTGCCTGTTTAATGACCTTTGCTACGGATAAACAGATGTTTGGGGAAGACATAATGTGAGAATATACCAATAAACCACACTAGTATCGCAGACCACGCAATATATTGTACTCCTTGTCCAGCGCAAGCTATGAACATTTCTCATTAAAATTAAGAGCGGAGTCGCAGCTTTCCGAGCTCTCGAACTGAGATGTTATTTGTCGTAGCGTGCCCTTTCAATGTTGGTAGGTTTAGTTGTACACAGCCACGCCACAAATACACCCTCTCTTACAATAATTACACTATCAGTGCGCTATGGGGAAAAGGCTGGTATATGACCATGGCAACGTCTCATCGATCATAATTAAACGCAGCAAGAGGAATATGATTTAAGAATGGTTTGATGGAGATGGCTACAAATAGAATTTGCATTTTGAATACGATGAGGCCGCTACAAGCTTGGTATTCTATTGAGTTAAATGTCATTCGGCGTAGCTATATATATATATATATACACACACACACACACACACACACACACACACACACACACACACACACACACACACACACACACACACACACACACACACACATACAAATATATGCAAATATGTATATGTATATATAGACATATATGCATATATATATATTTATATTTGTGTATATGTATATATATATATGCGGAAATAAAAATATATTTATAAATATATATATCATTATAAATACATGTATATATATATATATATACATATGTACATCTATATATATTCACATATATATATGCACGCATATATATATATACATGTTTATATAATGTATATGTATATAAGTTTATATATATATAGATAGAAATATATGTATATAAACGTGTGTGCATATATAAACAGGTATATATATACACATATGTCGATATATATATATATTTATGCATATTATATATATATGAATATATATTTATATATATATATAAATATATATATATAAACATATATAAATGTTCATATAAATATAAATATATATATATATATCCATATATATATGCATATATATATATATCTTTATAAATATATATATTTATATATAAATGGGTAAATACATATTTATAAATAAATAGGTATGTATATGTGTATAGCGATATATATATATATATATATAGATGCATATGTTTATATATATATTTGTAAATATATATTCCTATATATATATATATATAGGTATGTATATATAAATATAAAGTTCATATATATCGATATATGAATATGTAATTATTTGCATATAAATATATTTGTATATAAATGTATATACATGCATAGATGAATTTATATATCTATTATTATATGTTTTATATATATATATATGCTCATGAATAAATATATACACATATACCTATATATACATGCATATATGTATATTTATATATACATATATATATATATATACATATATATATACATATATATTATATATATATATATATATATATATATATATATATATATGCATGTATATATAGGTATATGTGTATATATATATATATATGGTTATACACTCCCGTCTGTGTGAGTTCTCAGTTTGTTCGAATTACCGGTGTTTTATTAGGTATCCCAATATACATTGAAGCAAGGGTTGACGCATTGTGCCTTCAATGGTTATTTAGAGGGGTCGGAATGCTTCTCTCCAGGATGATGCGATTCCCCTGAAAGCCAATCAGAGGCTTGTTGGTAGGCGGAGAAGTCCTCGGCTGCGCTATAAGAAGCAGCCACCAGGCAGCACGCGCTTTATTCCTGTCACCGCAGCCAGTGTGAGGATCGATTCATATAGCGGGATACATTGTGACTGAGCCGGCGACAATACACTAGAGAAACAGTATCTCTGGGTGAATAGAAATGTGAATTTCGTTGTCAAGGCATTTCAGATAAAAAGGTAAAAGTTGGATATCCAACATCTAAAAATACCTAAAATGTCGTGTGACTACCCTGGATTGAATAACGAAACGATTGCTGGCTACAGAGTAACTAATTACAGCGTGAAAGAACAGCTAAACAATACAGGATATGACTCGGCAATGCATACAGGAGTTATTAATGAAATATTGATTCCTTCGGTGTTCATCTTTGGCATCATAGGAAATGCCATCAATCTATATGTGCTGAGTCAGAGGCACGTCAAGCGGAAAATGGAACAAATGGAGCGATCCGCTACACTAGGCCTGGTGAGTCTGGCGCTCTCCGATCTCTTGTTCTGTATTGTGGGTTTTCCCATGATATTCCTCAGCACATTTGGACCAGGCAGTGGCGGCAAGGCCCTCGATGCATTCCGGTTTCATTATGAAATATACAAGAAGCCACTTCTCAATATATTCCTCTTCTCTAGCACCTGGCTCATCACAGTGATATCCAGTGAGCGGTTTGTAGGCGTATGCTTTCCATACCGCGCCTGCACCATGATCAAAGTACGACGGACAATCATGACTCACTTGCTGGTTTTTGTTGTATCAATCATCATCAATTTACCGTTGTTTTTCGAATTTCGCATAGTTCAAGAACCATGTTACTCTACCTGTCTCTGTTACATGATGCAGCCATCATGGTTTGCTTTCCAACCTACGCTAGCTAATATTCATCGTATTATTTGGCTCACTTTAGGTACATTCATTCCCCTATTCATCTTGTTATTCTGTAATGCCAGCATCTTGAAAACTATCTACCAGCTTCGTCACTCGTCAGGTCCTCGGACATCCTTAGACCAGCATCTCGCGATGACTAGGCTCACTTGGATCCTTATGGCTATTGTTGCCCTCTTTATTGCCTTGGTTTGTCCTTCGATGATTCTTGAAATGGTTCAACAGAATAGTTTATATGACAACGTTGCACATCTTACTCTCGCAGTTGCTGTTACAAACCTAATGCAAGCTGTCAAATTTTCATCGAACTTTTTACTTTATAGCAGTCTTCACGTTAGGTTTAGAAAAATACTTGCCTGCAAGATTCCGACAAGGTTTAGGAATGGGCAAAAAGATAGCGAGTTGGGAGTTAATATGCCGAACTTGCTAATAAAGCGAAACCGGCAGCAGCTGCTTGACAGGGACAGCAATATTGGCGCTGAGTCAATTGTGTGATCGATATCAGGTTGCCTTGTGTCCTACAATTTATAAATAGAAACATATTACATAGTTGTTTTTACAAAGGTACATTTTTTGCTCTCACGCATTGCTTGCATGCAAACTAACTTATCATGCAGCGTAGAAATTTAAAAAGTAAGTATTTTACTTAAAGTGTGCATTACGCTAAATTGTGAACCGCCGAAATCATTTAATGAATAAAATATATGCAGCTTTAGGAAGCTTGTGCGTGGGGTTATACACTTTGTTGCTGTCTGAAATATGCAACGACTAGGCAAAGGTGCGGCCAAAAAATGATGTTTTTCTTCCTTTTCTCATTCAAAGCACTCATTTACAAGTTAAAATACATGGTCATTGCTTCATAATCTGCTGTTGATAATTTGTTATCATTAGCTAACTATTGTATAGTTGATGTATTGTCAGTTGCCTGATGTCATTAGAATCATCGGAGCCTATGTATGCTCGACTGATCTCAACTCTCTGGCTTTATTTCCCAGATAGTAGCCACCTATTCAGCACCTTGTAGACCATGGGGGTGCAATATACCATGCGATTTCATCATATTAGCTTTGGCCAATTATTGTACATGACTCAAACATAGAGTAAAGTAATACATGATATCCATACACTGTGCTGATATAACAACTTGCTTGAAATTTATTCTGCGGTGGCGAGATGCTTTTATGTCTGCATAATAATTATGTTGTAAGCTGAAAAATTGTACTTTAATATGTTTATTGCATTCAAGCAACCACGAAATATTGTCTGAAAATTTCGCCTCTACGTTTCTTTAATTAAGCTTCATATGCGGCGAAACAAGTTATGAATGCATATAAATTGGAAATGAAACTGCGTAGACTCTTATGATATGTTATTATTTTTTGGAAGGACGATGAATTTGTTTTATAATTGTTAGGTTAACAGATATGCCACTTTATTACAGGACTTTAAGATTATATCGCCGGTTTTCTGTGCAATTGTAAAGCTGAATAACATAAATACAGCTACTTAACCGTACGTGTGCTTTGATGGTGAAGGCTAGTCAAGTAATATAATTAAGAATTATAATATCATGGAATAGTGTACGACACGTAAGTGATTAGGACAGCTTATTGTTGTGACAATGTTATTACAAATTTAATTGCTATTTAAATTATTGAAATGAATACCGATACACTTTACGTTGATCATACATTACAGTAATGTGTCAATTTTATCATGCTGATCCCTGGATATAATTGGATCAGCAGTGCACAACAAACTGATCACTGTTTGTTATGTATGTGTTGTTTGCCAAAAAGCTATGAGATGTATGTAGAATCCGCATTCGCGAAGGCAAGGAATTTGCTCCCGCTAGACCACAACTGAAACGAGCAAGAGCACTCGGCACTATTAACTATTGTTAACTATTGATCAATTCATGCAATTGAGTTCTATTTTTCTGTTGTATGGGGATTGCTTGCTTATTGATAGCTTCCCTTATTATGCTAGTTCAATGTTTGGTTGAAATGACATTGTGGCTAAGAAAATGACCCACTATCACAAATTGATAATCTATGATATATTTTATAACCGCATAGCAAACAAACATTCAAGTGGTTTGATGGTGCTAAACAACTGAAGGAAGTACATAAAACCAAAGGTATAATGTCATTGACTAATTGTTGGCAATGATACAAGTTTATGCGTAGGAAGCTTTTATCACTCAGTAATTGAAATCGAACCCTTAATGCATCCCTTTATAGTTTGATGGCAGTGTTAGCATAGCGTGTTCAGTCATGTGTCTTGCCTCATTGATGACAGCGATTCATCTAAGATTAATCTTAAACCAACGCATGAATATACACGCGCTGCAACTTTGGCTGACCATCATGCACGGCGTATTAATAACCATCATTCATGTTTAAAGGGTTACTTGCATATTGCTTTGTATTACTATTTAACACTGTGTAGGAAGAACAAATATGTTAAGCAAAGAGTTCAATGGGATTGACGGCTTTATGGGTAGGAATGATTATCTAATATGTAATGACATAGGTCAAGCATTTAACTCAATTTCACTGTAGAGTGACACGTGAAAGCGCTTACTTTGTTCAAAGCGCTGAAGTAGGGGAGCTCTCATTAATCGATGTTGTTTAATATTGCCTTACTCGTCAGTACTTCACTGTCAGGCCAAGTCCCATTTACAGAGAATCCGTGACCGTGCATATCTAATCTGTACAGTAAAACCGTTGTATTGCAACGCGAAATCACCGAAAGTTTGCACTATTGTTCCTGACAAAAGACATTGCTCAGGGATTATTTCAAACATTCACAGTTGATGTGTAATTGACCTTTTGCAATTGAACGATCATAGCCTAGTCACGTGGTAAGTAGCTCTGCTTGTGAAGTCCTTGTTATTTATCACCAGTGATAATAACCTTCGCAGCACACAAATGCTACAGAAGCCCTAACGCATTAATCATTCTACTCAGTGTTTGTTATTAACTCGTAATTATACCATTGCGGGCTAAAACATGACGAATAGAATAATTTTCATTGAATAATAAAGAATGTAAGGCTGAGTGGGATTAGACGCATTGAGCAGGATAGCATAATTGATGCCACATATGTCACACATAATTGCGCCTAAAGCGACGATTTAACGCCATGTATAGAGGCGTAGTGGTGAACTGATTCTCTTATCAGCGTATATAACTTGAGTTTAGTCCGACCTTGTTGATCTTTTTTAATACTTTAGCATGTCAGTGTGGACTCTCACAGATTGAGTTGAGCTTTGCGAGATAGGGAATAAAACATGCCGCAGATTACAGTGACCAATTGTGCTGCTTTGCACATACATTTATACTCACTGTAATGATATACTAGTTATCTAGTCTGTATATCAATCTGTAATGCTTGATTAAAATACCAACATATTAACAGAGGCTGCCAGATCCTCTAGCAGAGTGGCGAATGCTCTTGTAGCATAAATACCTCGATGTTAATTGCCGTAAACACAAATTATCGGTGACTATTTAACATTTGCTGTGTACTTCGCGTACAAATTTATTATTCATTAAGGAGACTATGGAAAACGCGTTTAGTTCTTAATTCATGTTATTTATATATACACATATGTTTATATATAAATATATATATATATATATATATATATATATATATATATATATACATATATATATATATATATATATATATATATATACATACACATATATATGTATATGTATACATAAATATATATATATATATATATATATATATATATATATATACATGTATATGTATATGTCTACATATATATATATATATAAATATATATATATATTTATATATATATATATGTGCGTGTATATATGTACCATTTTATATATATATAATAAATATATATATATATATATGTGTATATGTATATATAATTATGCATATATATATATATATATATATATATATATATATATAATATGTATATAAAATATATATATACATACATTTAAACACAAATATCGGTATATATATGCATGTATATATGTAATTATATTTATATGGAAATACATATATTCATTTGCTTTGGCTTTCTATTTTGCATTAACAATATATTGGTTTCATATGAACAGAATATATCATAGCCAAGTTGTGCTCCCATTAACTTTAATATAGATCGTGTATATTATGAACCGGGAAGCGTAAAAGCAACGGATTACCCACTGGTTTAGATGAGCAGCATTGCATGGCCAACTATCTGACCTCAAGTAAATGATGCCCGGTAATCTATGAGTTTGTATTGGACACAAGTTCTTATGTAAATGCTCGAATTCATGGATCGAAAACGTAGTTTTGTTGACATACACCTTCATTACAATTGACTGAAGTTTTCTTTCTATTTCATGTCAATTTACTGACAGTTATTTCAGCCAAAACAATGATTGACAAGTCACAGTCATGTTTACCCTTGATGGTAAACAAGAGAAATATGTTACAGTTGTGATGCATTTAGAAAGTCTGAGCTGCTTAGAAGTTGGAATTCAGCCATGTCACGTCTACCTCGGGAAATTACAAAGGCTGCAGCGCTGCTAGGGCTGAAATAAAAATCGGAAAGAGACATTTTGAAACAATACAAATCTGTGGGAAGCAATTCGTATCGAGGTGTGTTGACCCATAAGAAATTGCAAGAACCCTTTTTTATACCCAGGACCCGACCAGTCGTCTCAACCAGCTCTCGGATCTTCGGGCTGTTTCGGACGAATTGTCAAGGATTTTAGTCGTAGATATATTAATTTTTTAATGTTTCGACGATCTTATTTCTACTCGGTTTTTCTTCTTTTTCAATCAATTTCTATAATGATCATTACATTATCAGCTCACCAGCTTTGTCATATACATGCAGATATACAATTAGCAAGGCTACCGATTGCTGATGCAAAATGACGGAAATGCTTTTTTGGGTATGTAGAAACACGAGCAAATCTTTGTCAAATTCGCATTTATGGTGATTCAGAATTTACTACAGTTACACTTTCTAGGTTGGAGCCGTCGCCTGTAATGTCCATGATGGTCTTAGTTCGTTTGGTGAGGAATCTAAAACACAGTGCAATGTTTGTGGCATTTAAACCCGACCATTATGTATGTACTCAGTCATTGAACAGATTCAATGGACTTCCATTATCCAAAGCAATTATATTATTTGCAGAGCTTGCAGTAGGTGCATGTATAATTGAAATAAACATCTCTGCTGTAAGTTCCTCTGTTATCACTACCCGTCGACATTGAAGTGATTAACTAATTTGTGGTTACAGTTTCCGGTTAGTGATTGTTTATCCAGGTGTTAATGATAAACCAAGATATTACTAAAGCTGCAACAGAATCAAATAAAAGTTGACCTAAAAATGTATTGTTAGCAATTTCATTTGAACGTCAATCAGCAAAGAGGATATGCATCAAGTGACCAGAGAAATGGACGGATTAAAAACCAAACTACCGCTTTGAATTGTCAATATGTGGTGTTTCTATCGCGGAGAGCCAGAGAGATTCATCGACGTGATCATGATTCCGTTGAATTCCTATGTAAAACTACTAAAGAACATTATGTCATATTGTGGACTTAATCTTAGCATACATCCGACTTGCTGTTGGATATCATAAACGACTACATTGTAGATAGTCCCTGACGCCGATAGGTCAAATTTCATCTGTTATACATCCCACAGTTGTCTGCTCAATTTCGCCTCGAATATTTCACAGCCGATTGTTTCCTGTTATTGCATATTCCCCAGAAATGTAATTTTATTACTGAGCTGTTTTGTCCTGTCATATACCCATTAGATCCGACGATCTATCACATACGTACCTCACCGTTGGAAGCTATTATCTGGATGTTAACGAAGACACAGGGTCAGTTCAGCATGCGATAGGATTAGTACTCTAATGCATGAAGGCCCCATTATATATTGTCAGCTCGTTTGGAGTTTTATAAGATTTTTCAATAACAAAAGAATGTGATATCGCAAACATAGATTTTATCTAAACATACACCCGAGTTACCATTTCGCCTAGCATATGTGTCATCCGATTGTTTCCTGATATTTCCCCGCCCCCTTGAATGTAATCATATCGCTCGCCTGCATTGTAATGTCATATGCCCACGGGATTAGAGCCTTCATAATCTACATGCTACACCTTTAATCTCTTGTTATAGCTACTACCTGCGGCATTAATCAGAATAATCAAATATTATTGAATCTTGTTACATCGCCTGTGCAGTAATCGTATTTTATTGATAGGTGTTGAACTTGCGGAAGACATGACACTATTATTCGCCAGTCAAATCGAGCAGCACTTTTGCTCTCAGTCATAGAGCAGGAGAGATGAGGTTGGAAATATGACATTGTTAATTTCATCAAGTATTATATATCCCGAACTGGTTAAGGATCTTTGGTAAGTAACATTTGAGCTGTCGCTGCCATTCTCCGTCAGAGGCAAAAATATAGTTATGTTATCATTATACTGGGAACCACTTCA
>JAXDRA010000020.1:0-10000 GCA_034190875.2 Urechis unicinctus | reverse complement strand
AATCAGTGTTTTAATAAGTCAGGATTCATTTATGCCATACCCAAGTTATTGATCGTGTATATAATGATGACATTACATAATAAACACAAACTTATTTATCATGGCAGACCGCAAATACATTGCAATATTTGTCGAATTGAACGGTGCATATTTCACAATAGCTATCCACACTAAGCGAATACCTTATTTGTAAATAAATATATTTATTTGACACATGAACGCTCTATTTCAAGCGGCAATGAATTGTACATACGCATATGATTAACTGTAATAACAGTCACACAAACAGAGCTTCCCTTTCGCCCTGATTAAAGACTACATATATTAGCCACGGCTACATAGCTTACCTAATTATGAACTCGTAAAACGTTTTATCCAAATCCATTTCAGTACCATCTATGAAGTCAGACATTTCCACTGATTATTGCAAAATATATATATCTGTTATTGTACCAACTTACTTACAATTTGCCAATATGTGGTCGCAGTATCTATCTTATTCTCCGTATCGAATGCCTTTTGTATTCCGTCATGATTCAAAGCTCATTTCGTGTCATCTAGATCAGAACAGTGACAGCCGATGAAGGCTTACCATAACCAGAAGCTCTCTCTCACGGTGCAGCAATCGGGTACATCTCAGCTAACAAAGCCATTACCTGAGGTGTAAGATAACAAGTGTGATTAATATATTTAAAGTTGTCCCTATTAGACCCTGGCTTCATTATTTTTGCTTGAAAGGTTACGCCAGGTTAAACACAGTTAAAGCCCTGGAAGCAAAAATGATGGATCAGTTACGCATCAGCTCTTGAGGATGTTAACGAAGCCGTCCCGTTGCGGCCCAGAAAGTCTCAGCAGCAACTTCATTATGCCTCCAAGTAGCAACAATTTATGAGAATATTTATTCCAATCGGCGACCGAGCTTATGTGTATTCCGCCTATTATGATGCTCGTATAAAAGGTAAAGAATCTGTCAAGGCAATCGGATTCCGGGATCACAGTATTACGTGTATTCTGTGGTATGATTTAAGACACAACAACTCAAATAGCTGCACCTTACAGAACGTGAGTATTTACATCCCGACAATTTTTTTTTATAGAAATGAAAAAGAGAGACGCGTATCCTCTAAATCACTGACCCTTCACCGTGGAATTCCACGATGATCGATCACCGAATTAACGTTTGAATTTTTACACTCTCTTTAAATATTTATTCATTTTAATTTGAATGGTTTTTTTGGCATCGACATTGCAGTTGCGGCGGCAGCTGTATGTGTGATTCGTCTTGCTGGAATGAAACAGTTCCTGATTATGTGACGTTTATCGAGCAACCAGAATCAAACAATCATAACACCATAGGCTTTGCTCTGAGATTACAGGTTTTGCTGTTGTCAGATGATATTATTTATTTCTGATAGCCTTGGAAGGATCCATGAAGTGGTTGTATCTTGAGACAGAACACAGTAGAACGGGTAGTAATTTCGTGAACATTAGGTGATCACGGATTCACTGTGCAGAAGGATTCGGTGTGACTGCATCAACAATACAGGTCAAGTCTCACACCATAGTTCGAGTATGCTCCATCAGTGACTTCTGATGAAGCTTATTAAATTTATACAAATGAACCTGATATCATTTAGATATCACAATGACCATTTTTGAAATGTGCCAGCTTCATGTTATTATCACAGGCGCTCGGTTTCCGTTGCCAATATTCTTGCCAATATTCATTCTATAGGGCTAGTGGTGACAATATCCTATCTTAATTTGCAGTCTGCTTATGCGAACATTCACTGGGGTTTGCCAGTCTGCTGATTCGGAGAGGAGGCTAACCGAATGTATTGCACATAGAATTGATTGAACAAAATATTAATAGCAACATGACTGCCTTATATGTACGGTATATAGCTTGAAAAAAGGCCGTAGCTTGGGGACTGTGGTAACATTTGCGTTGACAGGATTAGGTGAGAAGTGTTAATTGAAAGCAAAGATTCAAATCTTGCCTCGTCACAATTCCGACATGACCAGGTTTCCATCATTTATAATACAGTATCACGTTAGCTTGGATATACAAATACATCAAAGACCACAAGAATGAAATTTTTCGTTTGATACAAATACTTCTTTCATTAAAAGCTGACTATGGTAACTAGGTATATACACATAAGCAGGTTTGCGGAAAAAAGCTAGATCATTAAGCAACATAAAATGTCAATTATCTGACCAGATGTTACTATCATTCTCCGTTCGGACAATGGTAAAAGTATTGAAAGAAGATGATAGATACGCCTTTTTGTTTAAATCAATTGCTAATATTCAATGTTTCATGTTCATTTTTTGTATATATGTATGGTTATATACGTTTGTCAATGCATTTGTGTATGAATGAATATATGCATGTAAGTGCGCACACCCAGTTAGAAGTTGCCGAAAGTACCGATAAGAGGATAAAAGGTGGAAACCAGGGCCTCCAGCGGAACTACTTTACTGACCCTGAAGCACACGTAGTACGGCTACAGGGGTCACTCCAGAAGCTTTTACTCGCGGCCCTATTTAAACCACATTTAGACAATTTTAACTCCAGAGTGGTCTGAATTCCACTGTTAACTAAGACATTGGTTCCATTTGGAATAACACCTATTTCTTCTTTAACCCAGCAGGCATTTCGTCAGTAATAGCCCATTGTTGAGCCCCAGTTTGTCTCCTCATTGTTAATAAAGTTTGTTTCATCTCTCTCCCCTCCCAAAGCCCCCTTCTCTGCGACGCCATTGTCAAACGCTGCGTTATCAAACTGTGCCATGTGATTGTATTAAAGATATACTTGTAAACTAACCTTACAATGACAAGTACTTATAGCCGAAATCTTAATCCATTTTGCCAGATACGTGAGGCTCTCAGGGTAAAGGGCATGTAGCAGTGTGTGGTTTTTACAAACAACCCAAGTATTATTGACCGAAACCAACAACAGCTGGTCCGTTTCCTCAACTTGGGTGTAGATGACGTCCTTATCCCGGGGACGCCTCGCTGACCTTAACAATCATGATGACCTCTACCAACACCAAGCACAGCCTTCTGCAAAACTTGGGGCATGCTGCATTTAAGAAAACAAAGCAAGGAGGCTATGTTCAGGGCATTGACACATCAAATGACGAAGAGTATAATATTAAGAAGGATGTTAGTGGACAAGGCAATAGCCGATGGCTATGGCTTCTATCAAAGTGCACTTGGCGACAGACTGGAATACGGGCGCACATTCAACGACTACGGTCGTGTGATTCACGCAACGGGTCACACTGACACCAGCTACACAATTGATAGCATCTCCTTGGAGTATGACATGTTTACCCAAACAGAGCTTGTTCGCATGATCTGCTCCAAGTACATAGGTAGCCATTGTAATTCTCTATGAGTGCATGCAACACCACAGGAACCTTGCATAAAACAAAAATGGCACCCTGTAGAACATCAGCCTGAACGTACCAGCCCGCAGCATGAAGGGCATCCTACTGCTCTCTGAAGATCCAACAAATGCCTGGGAATGCACAGTCATTCTGAAACCCAAAGATTACAAAGGCCAACTCTTTGCCCACGGCATGCGGGGCTACCAGCAGACGTATGAGACAAACAAGGCCATGAGGATGATGTGATCCCAACAAGGTAGGAACGTGCTGCAGAATGCTAGATACTAGCAGGGACCAAGCAGCACATCTGGTGCAGAAGACTGATAAACGTACTGCATATGCCGTTGATTGAAACTATATTGGTCATGACAGGGCCTTTGGCCACGATGTCATTGCTAGGACCTAGCCGGCCAGGTTAGCCATAATTATGTGGATAGAAGTGTCTTTCAGACGCTGGGTCCAGCTCACACAATATATTAGATAAAAAGTATAAACGTTTATTTATGGATGATGATATCATCATTGATCAACTCAAAAACTAGTCATAAGAAAGATATGCATGCTGCGGTCATAGCGGGTGGTCACGCTCGTCAGCACCACAGTGCACAGAGTCGGACAATTAACCAGATTGAATAAATGTTTGTTAAAGAGATCACTAAGTTATATGTAAGATACAAGGCTCAGCTAGGTGCCCGCATTACACGCACACGCTTGGACAGGCTTTTCTACAGCTGTTATCAGCTGTTGCTTGTATGTTTCTACCCATTGCACCAGAACACCGGCCAAACAAATTACAGACCTCATGGCCGACCCGTTTGCACATACTAAGCACTGCCTGTGAGCTATATCAATTCTATAACATGTTCTTAGCTCCCCTAGCCGCGGCCTTAATAACAGCTAAACACTGTTAATTTGGACAAACAAGTTTAGTAACCAAACGTCATCAGAGGTATGAACACGTCACTGGAGACTACCTGCCCATCCCTTAACACATTACCAGACCGAAATTGTATGTGTCTAGACCTTATGAGGTTCACTAAGCCGATCTCTTATTTCTTCCTCATAAAGTCCTGAAACGCCATACTTACAAGTAAGCCCTCACAGTAGTGGACGTGGCTGAGCCATTTACTACAATTGGGGCTAAAACGGTTGCAGGTGCACTCAAAAGGATATACAAGCAAGGACCACTACATTGGCCTAAACTACTTCAAGTCGACCCCGGATGGAAGTTCATTGAAGTATTTATTCAGCAGCTGGAAAAGTATGGAGTCACCTTTAGGCGTGGCATTGTGGATGTCCATCAAGACCAGGCTAAAGTGCAATGATTTAATCGCAGTCATGCGGAGTGTCTGTTTGGACACCATAACGCCATGGAGTCAATATTTCCACCTTGAAAATGATCAATTAAGTGGGTCTCTCGGCTGCAAGTTTTTGTCTGAGCAATACGCAATCAGGTGATCTGCTTTATTGAAATAAAACTACAAAGGCAAAACAATTGCACAAAAGCCTTTTTCCGTGGTCCCTGGGCGCTTGGCAGGGCCCAAAGAGCAAATGCTTCTTTCTGGTGTTGGCGTTTGCTACCTATACCAACCTGATGAGCTGGAGCAGGACCACCACCGGCATGCCACTAACCCTATGTGGTCACTCAATGTCTTCTGGCTTGGCCCCTCTACTGTTTATTGTGCACCTGGGTTATTAGCTAGACTACTGCATAGCAGCAGTTTCCCCGGTCTCCATTCCATGGACAGCAACAGTGCTCCCAGTCCACACGCCACGCGGTTGCAAAGTAGCCCCCACGCCATTTGAAAGCAAAGCACACCCCGTTCCCATAACACAGGTGATGGTTAAGAAGACTAGGTGTGCTGTTTAAAACTATTTGCTTGGTTGGATGATAAACGTTCCTGAGGGTCGATGCTCTTCGATGTGGATGTTATGATGTTTTTAACAGGTGCACATAAACAGATGGGTAAAGCTCTGACTGATGAGCTTAAGGAGCTGAATGGAATCAAATATCAGTTTGCCCTGCAGGTGTGCCTCATTAAGCACACCGGTGATGGCAGCACTATGTTGAGCCTGTACTGCGTAATAAGCAGGAACTGGTTCTCTGATCAAGAGCAATGCCAATATCTAAGAGCAGTTGGCGAAGTAGACCAATAAAGGTTCTGGCTGTGAGTTTGAGTCAGACGCAACTCTGTGGATTAATATTGCCCCCTGCCAGCCATTACCAAGTGCACTGGCAGCTAAAAATGCTACAATAAATGTGAAGAACAGGGAAGATTATTGCACCTGATCTACTAATAGCAACACGCAAAAGATCGAGGAACACGGGGCATGCAGTTAAGCCATTTTAGTTGTCCAGAGTGATTGTCAGACTACTATGGAGTAATTCTTGTGCGCTCTGCAAGATCAAAGCAGTTCTGTCAAAGCCTGCTCTTGTGCTCCACCATAAGAAATATCAAGCTCTACCTATCGCTGGGAATAAGGCTTACCTTGATACACCTTGGGCTCATATTCAATCAGAGCCCCAGAATGGAGCTCTACATTCCCATGAACCCAGACCTGTGTAAGGTTGCTACCAGTGATTTTTAGAAGGACCTGTACAAGCTGATGAACAACTCGTTTTTGGTAAGACAATGGAGAATCTCTGAAGGCAAGTCAACGTTCAGATTGTGCACTCATTCAGACATGCTGCCAGTCCTGCTTATGCTCGTCACCAAGAATTCGACTTTGCTGCCCTGTAAATGCACAAGACCTGATTAGTGCTAAATTGTCCGGTGTATGTAGGTATGAGCATTCTCGACCTCTCCGAGCATCTGATGTACAGCTTCTATTCCAACAAAATGAAGTCCAGACACAGACTCGCAGCTTATGGAGATCCGCACAGGTGATGCGTACGCAGACATGCAAGAGGATAGCGCCTTTTTGATAGGGTCGAGTTGGGGTAAATATTTTTGCGCGTAGGGACTGTTTGTTGTACAGGCTCTTTATATATGTTATTTTCGGAATGCGTGATGGAGAACCCAAGTGCGTGAGGCAACCAACTTTTGCATTTAATGAGGCGGTCAAACCGCTGTATCGTAACGGTATAAATTCATGTTACCGTTATGACCGGAGCTAGTCATAACCACGTATCTTGGCTGGGAGTATCAGTGACTGGTCAATGGGACGTCACACGAAAGGGCAAGATAGACAAGCAGGATGTCACTGGAGATATATCAAAATGAACTAGCGATCACCTGTCCAATAACCACGGTTTGGTCGAACATCTTCCTGCCATATCGGTCATCGGTGAGGTTTTTAGGTTTTTCTTCTCCTTTTTGCCGTATTTGGGTGGGGCGTTCAGGCCTAATAGAAATGTCACATCAACTAGCTAATTATTTGCTTTGCTGTAAGCATGATAGCTAGTGGTGTATCTAGTTGAGATGATAACAGACTTCAGCAAGTTAGTATAATCAATATTGTGATCCAGGAAAGGTTGTATTTTTGCCACTTTGTGTATATTAATTTTACTTGCAAAATTGCATTGATGGCTCTGTTTTGCCAAGGTCTTCAGCCATGTCATAGAATATCTGTATTCATTCTGGTGATTTTGTGAGCTTGCAGCCATATTGTGGGATTGCCTTGCTATGTTTGGAAGCTGGGCACAACGGCACATGGTTTTATCTGTTTGAATGACACTCCAACATGATCAAAATTAGTCCAAATGATTATCAATATATCATCTATCCTGCCATGTTCTTTAAATGTATTCAACATATTTCTATAATTTCCCAGAAAACTGGTCAATATTGATAGTTGGTCTCTGTTGCGGCACAACCACTCTCTGAAGAACATCCTTTTGATTGTAATATTTAAATTTCACTGCATCAATAATGTTGCAATACGTGTGTTACCTTAACTAACCTAACAGGCCAACAGTAGATCGTGTACTACCGTACAAGAGGGAGCGCAAGCTCCTCTTAGTTCAAAAGAGCTACCGCTAACAAGGGAGTACCCGATCGACTGTTGGTCTGTTGGGCTAGTTGGTTGCCATAAAAGAACACTAATCTTCGGTGAGCCACGCAAGTTTCCTTCAGTTTAGTGATGCGAAGCGTGCTTCCGTCACTTCACCACTAGCCAGAAAAGCATCGACTGCGCTTAACAAGGCAGAGGCCAACAGGATGAGAAACGCACGCACAAAGAAAGCCAGGCCCTAAAGAGACTTTGGGTGGATATGCGAGTGAGTTGGGTTGATGGACATATGATGTGATAGTTTAATTTAAGTGATATTTTCGGTAATTATCCACACTGTGGAACCCAGTATGAGCTATTGATAAGCTGACGTCAGACGGATCAACCAATAACTCAATTGTGGAGGAGGAAATAATATACGTCAGATACGCCGTAAAGTGAATAAAGGGAAAGATTAAAGGGTAGTTTGTAAGGCTGCACCCATCGCCTTTCTCTCCTTCCATTCAAAAATGGTCCAAAAGCAAATTACGCCATTCAAGTTTCATAACGCTCGTCGCAAGCCAATACAGATACATTTGATGATATTGAAAAGTCATGGATCGACAGCTTTATGCTTCGATTTATCATATTGACATAGTAAAGCAATGCGTGTTTCTATTCATAGTGTTTCACTTACAGACGCAATTCAACAGAAACAAACTGCGAGGATGGAAATTTAAAAAAAATTGAATAACATAGGGTGAAAAAGCTCGTCTCGAAGTCAGCCTAACTCATACTCACTCGCCGACCTGGATGCGGAACGAAATTTTGGTCGCAGGGTGATTGCCGAGTAGGGGTCACACGGTACAACAGAGTGCGCGTAATCCGTGCCAAGGTCGGCTGATCAGATGCGGGTTGAAATGCAGCTGACTGCAATGCGCGCGGCATAATCCGTCCCAAATCCGGTACCGAGGATGAAAGCTCATCTTTTTCCGCGTTGCGCGTCCCAAACAGTGTTTACAATCCCAGGTCACGTTATATCTAGATCATAAACAGTGGAAGAGCTGTTGGCTGTATGACCTTTTCCAGTATAGCTATGGCGTGGGTAAAGAAAAGGTTCTCATCGGAACAAGATGCGCGGCTGATAGAAGCGAGGGAATACCGGATCTGGTATGACCGCAGCTTGCAGGAATATAGGAATCATGGAAGAAGAGAGCAATCGTGGATTGCCATAGGGTTTTTAGTTAATGACAGATCATGGCGAGAGTTAAAAGATCGATGGAAGTATCTGCGTGATCTGTTTAACATGCCATCGTGACATCTGGCCGTGCTTTTTGTTTTTCCAGACCATTGCAAAATGAGAGCCAGGTGGTCCATTTAAAAAGTGATGACGCAAGCGACAGCCAGGAGAAACTTTGTTGCCAGTTGCCAAAATACGTAACGCGATAGAGACCCTCTCTGCAGTGACGTGGCCTCGATGTGCCCCTTCGTGGCTGATATTGATAAATGGAGAGATACGGCGTACTAAATCGTCAAATCTTTCCGGAGTCATCTTGAAATACCTGAAGTGTATTACATTGTCATGAAGTGTACGCATATCACTTACAAGGGAATACAATTCACCGCTTCTCTTTCTGTATGTATAAAGTGGCCGTACGTACCCCCTTTACTTTTGTTTCTTTCTTGTAAGACGCCAGGTAGTTAGCGCAAGCACGTCTTAGTCTTCTGAATCCATATCGGAGAATGACTTCTACGCGCGTCGTATGAATTAAAAACCGATTTTGCGACCATCGTCCTCAAAGCTGATAAGAATGAACGCAGGGGAGAAGCCGTCGCCGACAGCACACCGAGTAGTCAGCGAGCGAGGTCGCCGCAAAAGTATGAACCTAGCTTTACTCAATGACTGTGTATTTCATCCCCGTCCCTATAATACAATCACGCTTCGCCTATGCAAATTTCAAGCCAATTGATTTAATCATTTGCGTGGAAAAAGATTTTTTCTCTCTTGCGGCGTCGAGTTCAAAACTTGACAACTATGCAGACAGCTAGAATTGTCACGTGTAGTCTTGCTAGTGCGCGCTTATTAGGTTTAATCATTCATAGTAATAAAGTGCTTGAATAGGGGGTGTGCACCCAAAAGGGCAAGCGGGTAAAAGGTAACAAGTGATGGTGAGGTTGTCCATCATCCACAGATCTATCATCATCATCATCATCATCCTTTTACTCATCAACATCAGTGACCCAACCATTATAATCATGCGCATAGGCATCAACATAATCGTCATACCTATTATTATCATTACCATGATCATCATCGTCTTCATTGTCACCCTCATATATCATCATCATTATCATAAATATCGTCTGAATACTCATTAACTTCATACTCATCATCCTTATTCTCATCAACATCAGTGTCTCCATTATTGTAATAGATAGACCAATATTGCTTGTCACTCAGACCCACCCATTTGTTTTTACTTGGGACTCCCCTACCCCCAAAAGGGCTACGATCTGACAGGAAAATATCCATTTACAGACGCAATGGGAGGCGTGGCCTAAGAACGTTGACAGTAAGGCGAGTGAGCGGTCCACGGAGGCGTGAAGGCTGGTGGGGTGGGGAAGACGATGGTAACTTTGTAGATGAGTAACCGTATCAAACCGATCACTTG
>JAXDRA010000019.1:0-37960 GCA_034190875.2 Urechis unicinctus | reverse complement strand
CACACTCCTAGATGGGCACACTGGCACACTCATCTTGCATTTTTTCCTAGCACCTTCTTGTTTACTATACTAAGAGCCTGGTTCTGTCGACTTTGAATGCGTGATGAATGGAAGACACAAACGACGTTGTAGGGCCGAAAGAAGAGAAATATACTTTATTCGTCTAAAGACAAGATAGCTTCGTTATTCATCAAAGTGACCGAAAAGGATAATATTTAATGAGGGTGGAGATGTGTCTGATTTAGGGTTGGTGATCTTACCCTCTCGTGAGTGTGAGTTCACTCCGATATATTACGTTACTTTTGGAGGCAGCCCCCCATCAGCAATTTACAACCGTAGAGAGATAGCGCGGCAAGCCAAAGACGGTCATTTACCTGGCAGAACACAACGTCATGCATAATTAATAAGCTACAACGAATATAGAACATTGATTTGGCTTCTGCCCACACTGCTTCACTTCCTTCGCATCGACGTCAAATACAGATGCGGAACTATAGCGCCAAGTAAATGGCTTTCATCAGCGGAAAGGATGAAGCAAAAAGGTAAGGAGATTCGTCTGCAAATCATTTTGTCGCTGAAACTCAGTAGAAATTATACATATTTATGCATATATATATACTTATTTATGCACATGCATATATACATATACATGGATAATATATACATAAATACATTAAATACAAATATATGCAAATATATTTACATTTGCATATATTTATATATATGCAAGTATTTATATGTATATAAAAATATATGTATATATACATATATAGATATATATATAAATATATAGATATATATAATATATATATAGATATATAGACATACAGATATATATATATAGAGATAGAGATATATATATATAGATATAGATATATATATATATATATATATATATATATATATATATATCTATATATATATATATATATATATCTATATATATATATATATATATATATATATATATGTTATATGTCACATTTTGTTCCAAGTATTGCTTTTGGTCCCTCACATAACGTCCAAGTATGGTCAAAATACTAATTAATACGTGCAAAACAAGCCTACAGGCATTATATTCATTCATCATGAATTAGAAAAATCAATCATTCCATAAATATGATCATCATAACCTATTGGTAGTGTTTTGCGATATAAAATACGGCAGAGGGATCAATAATGATAGAAAAAAGATTTCGGCAGTAATAATTAAAAATCATTCAAATATCTTAATACTATACACAAAAATATTCAACACTCATGATTCAACATTATTTCGAACTGATGGGGGGAAATATTAATTGTTTTAAAAAAGTTATTGAAGATTTCGGGGGATGGAAACGAATGGGGCATGCATAGATATAGATAGAGAGAGAGAGAGAGAGAGATAGATATAGAGAGAGAGAGAGAGATATAGAGAGAGAGAGAGAGAGAGAGAGAGAGAGAGAGAGAGAGAGAGAGAGAGAGAGAGAGAGAGAGGAGAGATAGAGAGGAGAGAGAGAGAGAGAGAGAGAGAGAGAGAGAGTAGAGAGAGAGAGGTGAGATCTCTAGAGTAGGGGAGAGAGAGAGAGAGAGAGAGAGAGAGAGAGAGAGAGAGAGGAGATCTCTATAGAGAGAGAGAGAGAGAGATCTCTCTCTATATCTATCTCTCTCTATATATATATATATATATATATATATATATATATATATATATATATATATATATACTACTACGAACGCGACCTTTAGTAGACAAACCGCCAACCTTTCGAATACCCAAGTCAATACAAAGTCAACGCACATTTTCGTCCAAAATAATTGAATACATTTAGGTTTGACCATTCGAATATGATATTCTATTCGAAGTGACATACGAAGATAATCTTTCATGCGTGATTTCTTTGGAATTTGAATATTATGGCCAAATACAATTTTAACAACTAACCATTCGTTGACATAACCTGAAAACCTAAAAGTCTTCCATGCAACCATATATACTTCTATCCAAATTGCCGTAAAAATGTTAAATAATGAGTATTTGATATGCTTATATGAAAAATTAAAATATTTTTTTTATTTTTAACTTTCCTTGCCGAAATACTCTATTTTGCTCCTTTTTCATCAATCTACAACTTTGAATTAGATTGCGAATTGCTACCAATGGTTCATAATGATCAAATCTACAACAAATATTATGTTTCTAATCCATGATGACTAAAAATGATTTAAACATTTCTGTATTCCGCAGATATTCGAAAATATATAGGGGGACGAATGGTTGGATTTATACGTATAAATTAGTGTCTTGACCTTTCGTGGACGACCTTTCGAGTACAAGTTTATATACCAAGAATTAAAAGTGGCTAAAATTTTTTTATTCGCATTAAACTATTTCATTGTATCAATTAAAATATGCCGAATAAATAATTGATAATTATTGATAGCCAAAACGTACTATATAAATTTGTCCACGAATGGTTGGAGTCTACGAATGGTTGGAATCGGCACTATATATATATGTATATATAGAGAGAGATATATAGAGAGAGATAGAGAGAGAGATAGAGAGAGATATATAGAGAGAGAGAGAGAGAGATAGAGAGATAGAGATATAGATATAGAGAGAGAGATATAGAGAGATAGAGATAGAGATAGAGATAGATCTAGAGTATATAGAGATATATATATATCTATATCTATAGATTTAAATATACGTATATAAGTATACCTTTTTTCATGTATATATGTACATATAGATGTATATATATATATATATATACATTTATAAATAAATACATATTTATATATATTTATACATATATTTATATACGTATATAGATATATATCCATACAGCTTAATTGGCTTAATCAACTTCGCTACTTACGAATAACGGCTAATTGATCCACATTACTTCTTGTTAGTGTTGGTCAAAAACTTGCCATCGCTGCTTATTGGTACTGGTTAAGCAGCCAATTTATAGCGGGGACACGTTATTAACTAATGCATAACACGGACAGCAAAGCAAGCATTTCACGTCACGTATTTTTATCTGTACCCTTTACTAACACCTGTCTGATATTCACAAGTAGACTAACAACGCTGCGTTGTCATTTCTGAGAGCAAGGAGTTGTTCTGAGATTTATCGTAATACGACATTGAGCGACATAGCCGCACCTGCCCCGACAACACATTCCAGGGAAAGTTGCCCCTAAATCAACTCATGGTATCAGTTGAATTGGTAAGCATGTTGGATATCCCTTCACCCAAACCTCTCCCCACCCCCCCCCCCCTCCCCCCCCAACCCACTCCTCCCCCGACTCCATCACATTGCTGCGAAAAACATAACCT
Source organism: Urechis unicinctus (assembly GCA_034190875.2). Lineage (NCBI taxonomy): Eukaryota > Metazoa > Annelida > Polychaeta > Xenopneusta > Urechidae > Urechis > Urechis unicinctus. The sequence continues at coordinate 34,629 of JAXDRA010000019.1, read as the reverse complement.
GAATCGCCTAGATTAGTCCCGTGGAAGCGAGGTAAGATCGCGCAAAGCGGTGGCTATGCAACGGTCAAGGGACCGAAAACAAATCATTAGTGCTGGTGGGGTAACTCATCGTTATAAAGACTGGAATGCCATTGATAATGTTAAGCAAAACCTAAACAATAGCAATTTGACTCTAGACCGGACCACTGTTATTGCTGCAGCAGGTTTGCTCAATATGATTTCAACAACGGATGATGAGTTTGTAACGTATATTCAGCAATGTGAGAGCGGACATCACAAAGGGTCAATCATGAGCGATATGTACCTGATTTCGACAAGCTAGATTTACAAAATAACACTTCATTTCAACAAGCTAGATTTATAAGATAGCACCTCTTTTCTACTTGCTAGAATTACAAACTATCCATAATATGATGTTGTGTTTTAACATATTTTTAACCCAGATGTGTATCATAAGACTGCATATATGCAATGGTGAACATGTTACTTTCAAATAATACATTTTATAATGGTGTACTAACCGGGTCTTACAGTGTATACGAAATGATTTTCCCTGCTAATCATCATCAGGCAAGGCGCCTTGACGCTGCTCTCCTACAGGAAACGGGCTGTGTCGTCCTTATCCAAGTCACCCTGCCAGTTCGACAGCATTCTGCCACTAGCCTGTAAACAATGAGTAAAGAAAACTGCCATTTGCTCGGATTCTGATAACTACATTACACTGTCCTAAGCAACGTTACAACCACTACTTACACGAATTGTATTGTTATTATTTATGTAAGGTCCCACTAACAGAATGGGCAGTACTGTGCATTCGCACTTTGAGCACAACATCACAGTCCAGACTTTTGCTTTGTAGCATGTGCTGCTTTTCAACTGAAATATACAAAAAAATTGTTTCTCCCATTGTGCGGTATCACAAGAATGACCATAGATTTAGGGTTAGGCTTGTTTTTGGTAACTGTGGTTTAAGTACCAAGAGCCGAGGCAGTTACAAAAGCCGTGTTAGTAGATATCACAGCGATGTTACTGAAAATGTTACTGTAGATGATACGGCGACTGACATGGAAATTACCAATGATGAGACTACATATGTAAGTGGCCATGAACCTATGGCTCGAGCAATGAACAAGATTTGATAACTGCATCTGTTTAGTCTTGAAAATGATCATTAAATAAGTGACACAGCTTTTGATACGGTTGGTGAAAATACATCAGGCATTCTGCAGTTGCATATGTCAATGGTAAAGCAACAATTAAAGGATGCTCTTGAAAATACAGGTTAGACCTCTGATGTATTAAATTATGTATCTTTCGAGTGCTCAAGCACATTTTCTAATACAAAGTATAAGCGTGAGTGTTTTTATAAAGACCACTGTGAGCTCAAACAACCTGAGGCAGTTTTAGTACTGCTGCAAATAACACACATCAGCATAAGTCCATGTTTATCCAATGAAACAATCAATGATCTCACATATCTCATAGAATGGCATCACACAAGATTTAAGTATCCGTATCCAAAAGCTATTTTTACTCAAACATTCCATTATTTGGTTCACTTTCCAAACCTGCCCAGACAGTTTGGCCCTGGGTGCAATCAGTGGCGTATGAGATATGAGGCCTTTTCTCACTGGAATTAAGTTGAAGAATTTCAGAAATCTCCCCAAGAGTGTGGCACATAAGCATAAAAAATGGTTATGCCATCAAATGATGTCCCCAATTGGGTTATGGCAGAAAATTACATTTGCAGAGGTGATGATGTTCATGGTAGGTTGGAAATTACTTTAGACGATGTCCACCCTGCTGTCAAATATCTGCTTCTTGGAATGTTTCCAGGGATTCAGTCAGTGTATATGGCAGACAGCATGACTATTCATGGTATTACTAACAACAGAGGGTGTCTCATAACACTTGAGGTTGATAATAACAACTTTCCAACATTTGGTCTAGTTGAAGAATTATATGTGAATGAACATAATAAATACTTTTTTGGAAAGGAAGTCAGAATCGGCAATGTGATAGATCACATTAATGCTTTAGAACTAGAAGGTTTAGGTGAGTTAGGGCTGGTGGAATAAGTCAGTTTGTTTATTAACATGGTATGTTTAGTGTTCAGATGTGTAAGCAATAAGCTCACGATTAATGCGACCAGGGTGCTTCAAAGCAAAGTCTGGGTGCCTGCACCTTATAGAATCGAGCTACTAGACCTCTCTTCCAACTTCAAAAGACTTCTGCAGGACAATGTCACAAGCTGCCTCAATTTGGTTCCAAGAGAAAGTGCAATTTACTCGCACTACCGATATCTAGAAATGAAGGGCAAATCTTATTCAAATGCAGTTGGACAGAAGATGACCAAAGAGTATCCTTGTCTAAGGTTCCCATGTGGGACTCAGCCGTGGGTAACTTATATCATTTGTTTCGTTTATTTATTCATTTGGAGGTGTGTTTACATTATATGGAGAACTCATGGTGTTGTGTGCAGAGTTTTTTTAGTAGCAAATTAAACCAGAGAATGAGAACATTGAGATACAAGGCTTGTGACAATGATGATGGCACTCCCATGCCGAAGCGGATGAGGTTAAACGCGAGTTAAGTTTCTGCGAAGAGGAGTCAGGAAGACTATAAACAGTATTTAAATGACTTAATGACAATGAGAGCCAGATAAAAACCCGGATGATTGAAACAAGAGTTAACAGGCGAAGTTGGATACAGTCTCAAAGCCAGCATGTAGGTATTTCTATGACTTGGTCCTGATGCATTTGTGAATTTTTTCGTTTTCACGGGATTAGTCCTTGTACTTGCACTGTGAGCTAAGTAAATTTATGATATGCTCAATATTGTACACAACAGATGTTAGATGAATTCTATACAATAGTAAGAATGCCGAGTGAGACACCAAAAGAAGTTCAGACAAGACTTGTGAAGAAGAGGGAACTGCTGTTTACAGTGACTAAAAGATCTACATCTCTTCAGATTGAAGCTGATGTAATTATACTGTATACATAGTAACCTTGATTATAATGTCACCTAAATCTTACAACTGTGACACTTTATACACCTACAAATGTTGGTATTTATTAACACTAAATTCATTATTATGATGTCTCCCGCTGATAGGCGGAAGACATATAGTAATTATACTGGGATGGGGCTCAGTCCGTCTGTGCTTACGAGATTGTTTGCATTAAGAACTATGTTGTAATTCTACTAACTGCAATAGGAAGTAATGTACATCTTGTTGATTGTACAGCGCTATATCAGACATTAGCAACACGCGGCCGTCCGGGACTAATAAAGGTAACAGGTGAATTAGGCAGTTAAACTGGCCTTCATGGTACACCTGTTAGGCACGTTGGTGACCACCAGGCTCGTGGCTACAACGGTAAGACTGTAAAATTATTCCTCAGTATCTTGACTGCATTGTCTGGGCAGGCAGGAATATCGTCCAGCTGGCCCTAATTGCGACTGATAAGACAATGAATGTTGTCCAGAGTACAGATGACAATGTACAGCCCATCAAGACACTCTAGAAAAGGTCAAATGAATATAATAGAAATAAACAACATGATGCACTCGTCCCATTCCAGTACTGGTTTTGTGAATGACTTCATCAGTCCCCCATGTTTGACACGGTTCTCGTCTAGTCCACACGGCTCAAGCTAATGTAATTTAAACATAAGGATATGCGGTTTACAAATTCATCTGGAATGTCAGGAGAATCGAAACGTTTGTACTATGTGAACAGAATTGTAAAACATAAATTTGATCGAAATACAAACATATTCATCGCATTTAGAGACTGGGATTTTGTCAACTTTAGAAGCGACAATAATCAATTTCCAGGGGGAGAAGGCAGGGGACAGGCAGAGATAGAGAGAGAGAGAGACGGAGAGAGAGAGAGAGAGAGAGAGAGAGAGAGAGAGAGAGATAGAGAGAGATAGAGAGAGATTAGAGAGAGAGAGAGAGAAGGAGAGAGCTCTAGAGAGAGAGAGAGAGAGAGAGAGATTAGAGAGAGAGAGAGATCAGAGAGCAGATAGAGAGAGAGAGAGAGAGAGAGAGAGAGAGAGAGAGAGAGAGAGAGAGAGATATAGATATATATATATAGAGAGATATATATATATATATATAGATATATATATATCATCCTATATATATATATATATATATATATATATATATATATATATATATATATATATATATATATATATATATATATATATATATATATATACAGAGCACACTTGATAACGCATTGTATATTTATTAACTTACAATCAATAAATCGTCTAATACTTTAACATTACTTATCGCTCGGTTATCTGTCTCGTTATGCAGGTTACAAGTGAAGGTTTTGCATGAACTATCCTCCCGATGAAAGCTTATTGTAACGCAATTGCTATTGTGTCTTTCGCATTCACTGATGCATTCTTTGACGAATCGTTTCTGGACCGACTTCACTGGCGGAAACGCCCCTTCCGTGTTTGAGTACACTTCCCATTCCATTTCAGCAGTCGCGACTGCTGCAACTACAGAATACCATTGGTAAATTAAAATAGAGAAAATGAATACATTATTCCACAATTCAATGAACTCACTCTGTGCAATGATAATCCACTACAACGTATCCATTGGTCTTCTCAAATCAATTGCCGCCTGCGATGCCACGTGCGTGAACACTGGGTAGCCGGACGGTGAATATGCAGTACAACTATTCCAGCGACTGAAAATGGATTCCTAAAATTAGTATTAATCACGTCTGATATGTACACGCTATGATATATTATCAGTAGTCACATTGAACTGTGTACATTGTTGCTATGGACCTGGATATGCCACAATTATATGGATTGCTACATCACCACCATATATTTGATGGTTGCTTCACAAGAAAAACAGCGTGCCACTATGTAAATATTGCATTATTAAACTGCATTTCAAGAGCACATTTATCTTCCTTACGGTGGGGTTGGCGGTGTACTCGCTCTGTATTGATCTCGCGACGAGACCGTGTCGGATAAATTGACAACTGCATATATGCTTATGGGGACATATTCCTATTCATATAGACTTATGTCTCTCATATTCTGGCATTGCAATGTATCATGTTGCCTCGGATTCAACAATCAATAGAAACCATCCATTAACAACAAGTATGTTAATTACCTGATTTTAACAATCCAATTCATCTAATGGTTTATATCATATCTTCTACTGTTGTTGTTAGCACAAGCCGATCTGTTTATAAGCGCTCTATTACCATCTGTGATTGTTGCGGCGCCCAATGCGTCACTGTGCTTATGTGTGATCGGCAACATAACACTCTGTGGGCATGAACACCTTTGGCCATTCCAAGTTGTGTTTGTGTGTTGTCAACTGGGTAAAGGGGGGAAGCGACACTCTATTAACCCTCATGTGATTGTTTTGCGGCCCCAAACCCTAAGAAGTAAATGCACTCATATGAACTTGAGAGCCATACAGTAGGACAATAGAACGAAGAGGGTCCACTAGTAGGGTGCCACAGTTGACGACGTTGCGGTCCTCGGGGAGACACCCAAGCAGACAAGCGTCTAAAAAGACAAGGCCAGGAGAGCATATTCACAAGCAGCAAGACATTGCCAGATTAAATGATCTGTGAGGGCGAAATATTAGACACAGGTACGCGACGAGTTGCAACAAGTATTTGGCATCTTAACGACACGTACCGATATTTGTGGGGATTTATTAATGATCAAACCTTTCAGATTTTGCTTCCTTCTTAGCGGACTTGTTGTGCCATCCCAGGAATGTATCGATGATATTCAATCAGGCATTTTGCACTAATAATATTGCCGACTTACCTTGACATTAACATGAAAAACATTGTCATTTGGTTCCTTAATGCATATATATGTTTAAATGAAGTCAGTATAATTTTGGCTGCTGTGCCTTTCTTACATGCGTTTTTTGTAACAGGTATGATATCCGCTGGCAGGCTCATTTTAACTATTCAGGCGTAAATTCATCATACGCCTCTACGTTATAGCCGGATCCGTTACCACACATGATACAGTTGGCGACAAAATGAGGCATTGCGTGGATTTTATGTAAGCAGCACAACACATGCTCAGCCTTGTTTCGATGCCGCTTATGACCTACTAATGGAAAAACACATTATTGGGTAATGATCATACTCCCGCTTGTTATCACTTAAACCTACATATACTCCTAGCTTCGACTATATATAGCTACTTCTCGTACCGCAATCATATTTCCCTCTCTCCACGGCATTTACCATATCGTAAAAACCTCCATATGATTGGTGAAACAGACCTCTGATGTTTTAACGCGCAACCTCATTATCCTGCGCTTAGCGGGGAAGTTTGAGTTGTCAGCAGGTATGATGTGTGAAGAGAATATTAATGACACTAACCTCTAGGACTTGGTCTCGAAACAAAACGGATGGGTCAATTTGAAGGCACATAGATTGATAAGGGGCTGCGTCCTGTCTGAGATCTTCCTAGCGAGTTGAGCAAGCAGCTCCGGCATATGATTATATATTGACGCATGACGCTTGTTGAAGCTCGGGATCTGAATATCGACCCAATCCTCCTACAGGTGGCTTAAACGAGTGGATCTCAAGTTTGACAGGGGGGTGAAGTACACCAGACAGAATTAACCTGAGTTTTAAGATTTGGGTAGTTACCCAAGTCGGGCACGCGGGTCAGAATATGCTATACATTAAACTAAATGATGAGGGTCGGGCAGATTTCTTATCACTCATTATGGTATGGCGAAGAGCCTTCTTAAAGCATCCATCCGGGGCTGTGGGGTTTATTTGGATTCGGGATTTACCGACCGCGATTAACAAGGTCTTATCAGTCAAACGTCTGCGTTAAAGGTTCATTTATTTAATAGTGTTGCTGTGGTAAATACCCACAGAGGCAGTAACACTATCCGAGAAGGGAAATTCAGAATCATCAATACAATAAACCACATGATGGAAACAAGATTGATTTGAACCGATACCTGTGAATGAGACGCAAATGCTACGTGGCGATCGATTATGGCGACAAGTTTGGTCCGAGATATTTGTGATGAGTAGTAGCTCATTTATATTTTGGGTCACAAGTGCAAGCTTGATACTGCTTAAGTACTGGAGTGGTCCGAAATACTAGCAACCATTTCACGTATATACCATTGACCATCATATCTGAGCCACTTCGCTCTAAAAGTTCCTAATCCATTTGAGATCTTTAACATACTATATTATTCTTTAATATAATTGTCCAATGCTTTGTCACTGATTGTGCCAGCATAACAACGGGAATTCTAGGTTTCCGAATGCCAAGCAATAATCACCTGATACTTGTCAGCTAGTTGTTGGGTCTAGGAGTCATCAATTCAGTTAAATACGTTATTAGGAATCTATCTGATCGAATGCATGTTTTAATTGCAATCTACTCCTAATATTTATGAACATATAGTCAATCGGATCTGTTCCCATGCATTCGCTATGATATGTTTATACATGTCAACAATATACGTTGGGATTTGGTGCAATTATAGTATACATGCATCCATGAAAGCGATGCATTTGACGAGGCGTTAAAGATGCAATTTTGTGACGAACTATGGAGACAAAATGTATTTATGGTTGAAGTAACATTTCTGTTGGGAGGCTTTCTGCAATTTTCTATTAGTTGTGGGAAGAGAGTTTTGACTTAATTGCATCACCGAAAAGCTTCCCAATCTATCTTAGTGTTTAGATCATCAAAGTCAAATTGATGATACGCCAAAACTGATGACACTGAAGTGGCTCGTTTCTGTCTATAAAGACTCAAACCAAACATATCACTGGCGAACGACTTGCAAGTAAGCTTTATTGGTTTAAAGAAATGACATTTCACGTTTCCCACCTGCTTGGCCGATTACAGATGCGCTATATTTGATGTAGCGCTGCTGAAATACTGCTTATCAAGCAAAATACTTCAAATGATCAATCCCATAGTTTCTATGTGTCTGAGCTATTTAGATTTCATGCAGTTTCCTCGATGACATATTTAATTATTTGGAGTTTTTTTTTGTAAAGCGCATTACGGTACTTAAAAGGAGTATAAAATTGAGAATTCCAATCGCTACACAATTTTTCACATATTTGATAACCTCGAAATTGTATACAATTAAATAATACACATAGAATATATCCTAGAATAGAAATATTGCGTTGAAAATCCACTTGCTGATACTGGTAGTGATAAAAGAAACTACATAGAATGAAATACGAGGTGGGTGGGCAGATACGGTGGAGGGGAGGGGACTGGAGGTGAGTCTTAAGGGCAGCAAGGGAGCAGAAGATACGTGTATTGAGATATTCAGGTTATCTGTATCGTCGGTGCTCACCACTTTCATATAAGTTAATAGGGTAAGGTTGTGCCTCCTACGAAGTTGCAAACTCTCAACGGTACTAAGTGCAACTATTTTCGTCATTTGAGTTCTATGCGTATAGATAATCACCAATAACTAGATATTTAAGTCGTTTAAATGAAAGCATAATGAGAGTGGTGACATTATCACAGTGATTTTTGTGAATATACAAGCAATTAATGTCAGAAGAAATATAGTGCAGTTGTAAGTTATGTTGACAGTGAGGTTTTTGGTAAAACCTTAAAAAACACCAGGTTGGGAATGAAACTAAACCCTGCGTATATATGAACAGTGAAGTCGGGCAATTCACTGAGTGGACACTTATGAGACGATTTGTAGAGAGCAAACAATGCAGAGTCTGGCATGACGTGATCAGTATCATATGTAACGTGAATATCTGGTGGTGGAGATCTTGGCGACAATCACGTACTCCATTTCTCAGCTGAATCCTTCATTAAGACCAGTTGTATTCTGGCTGTTGCAACAAATCTTCCAAACCAGCCCTGTGCGGATGTGCATTACTTGTCATTTATTTAACCAACGTCCAGTAAACTACCTAACATACTGTCGATTACCACAACGACGCCCCCCTTCTCATCTCGTCTCCTATTTAACATGGCATGCAGCCTTGCAATGAGTAAGCTATTGAGTCGATGTGTTCCAGATCTGCTCAGCTACGAGCTCGTAATCATGTTGATACTCTGTAAGTAACACGCCACCCGTTTACATTAATTTGGGAATTTGTCAATAAACCTGTAGCCGTTATGTAGTACCTCATATTATTTGTACACTTGTTGTTCATCACTGTCATTTCAGACGCCAGGGTGAGCTTAAGACTCCAAGGCTGTTTGAAACTCTCTCGAGCCTAGGTGAGATAATCATTGATGTAAACGATCATCACGTACTAGTATAATACCAATTTCTAAGTCCCATGGGAAATACCTCATATCGGTGACACAAACGCATTTCTTCGATTTATTTCAATGATATATGGCTCATCATTGGCCAGTGCTTTTGTGGTCAATTAACGGCGAGCTCAGGTTGTGTGCCTCGGAATATAAATAAAGAAGATGCGTGCAATGAATAAGATGACAGCTTGTAAAAATGTGTAGGGTATAAGCATTTGGCATGCATATCAGCTTTGCTGGGTTCACGTGGCTTTTGAAAACGCAAAAAAGACCACGTAGATTAACCAATCGCTAGGATTCTTACTGATGTGTTGCGCGTGGTAGCCAGGGAAAATAAATATCCGTGCGACGATGACTTTGGATAAAGAGCGCTGCAAATCGATCAATGGCTATATTTGGTGTATTGAAAGGGACTTGAGCCGGGGAAGTAAAAATAAACATTGGAACAGTTATTTCAATATACTGTTCTTAGAGGAAGTCTGGAGTTGTTATTCATTCAATAAAATGAAACAAAACAAAAGTCATCTTACCTTCTTCTGCTCTCAAGGCCGGCACTCTATGAAGCAATGGGCAGAGACATAATGCAAATGTAGCGAAAGGTTGGTAGAGAGGCTATCGCCTGGGCTGATCTATCAACACAGAGACTTTTCAATGCTTCTTTTATAACTCAATTGTGCCTTTTTTAGAGTAAAAAAATATATTGCTGCATATGGTAGATACAACTTCATTCGTGCAAGAGCTACCTGACATTCTTTTTAAACTCGATTATCCACAAGAGGCTCATCTTATCATATCCTAGAGTAACTTGCTCTTTACCACCGCAGCGAGTAAGCTTTCCACTCGATATCAGTCTATGCGATATTGTAAAAGAAATATGTGTTCCAAATCTGTTAAACCACAAGTCCGTCTTCCTATCGATACTCTGTTAGTAACAGCCTGTCAACTTACATCAATATCATTAATTTGTATCAATTAACACGTCCCGGTCAGGTTGCAAGTGATGCGCCATCTCTCTCTTTGGTGGTCATGATTCTTGTTGTAACACAAAAGTCAGTGTACGGCCGAGAATGGTACCACTCAACATCAGTTTGCTGCTAATCTTTCGCACACATGATTTCGTCCATATGCGGACTAGCGGATATACAACCATTATGCACTCGCTATAGGGTTGTCACGCGATGTCGTCATAATCCCACCCGACTAGCCCTTGCGCCTCAAAACGTCGCGAAAAACAGCCTGGCTGGCGCCTACAGCAGGGGGTCCATAGCGCATGGCTATATATTTGATCACAGCAAAGAAATAAGCTCGAAGAATGTCTGTAGAGAGATTTATGAAGGATCAATATAAACTGTTTAATAACTATTGTTGTTAGTTGCAAGAAAGTCAAGTTATCATCAGTTTGTCATGACTGCCATCATTGATATCGCATGTATGTCGGCATGATCATAGGGCTACTTGTTATCAGTGTGTATTCATCCTAAGAGAAGCAGTTTGCTCCATATGGAAAAAGATGCCCGCTCTAAATACGTATGTTAGTAATAATCTGGACCACCTAATGGACTTATGTACTTGATGTCTGGAAAGCAGAACATGACAAACAAGTAACACTTGTCTGAGCTAGTCGCAACCGCGCTGGTAAGATGTACGAGGAATTTGGTGGAACATATTTGCCACATCATGACTGATAGCAATGTCACAGAATGAGACTTTATGATAAAGGTTGAGGTGAGACATGGGAAGATTACGATTCCACAGGCTTTAATCAGTTTAAAGAATTAGCGGCGTCCGATGTGAACGAAAGTGCACATGTTAGGTGCTCGGAATCAGGAATCCATTGTCAGGTAGAGCTCCGTTGTAATTTGTTGACAAACAAGATCAAGCATGCACAACGCTTCGTTGGTGATGCTCGAGGCGGACATTACACTGTACATGAGCCATATAAGAATAACAGGAGTTGCTTTATTAACAACAGGGCCTTCCGAACATGTTGCCCCCAAACAATCGAATACTAGCTTTAATCCACTCACACATATACTTGGTCGGCTATTGTTGGGTAGAGTAGGCACGAGCTAGTTTCTTTCATAAGCTTCAAATATATGGATAGTAAGCATTTGAACCTGTAGTAGCATTCAAGCTACGCTAAGAGGGCTAACTTCGACTAGCTGTGAGGTGATTATGAAAATGTGTAAAAAACTCGCCCGTTCTCGGGTGACAATACGTTGAGATCATCTAAAACCAAACGACTGTTCATTGAGCGTCTAGGAGCTCAGCGTTTGTTAAATATATGGAGTATTCACCCCCGCATTAATCAGGAACGCGTGGCTCACAGGTGACGTAATCACATATTTTCTGAGGTTGAGGCGCGTGTGAGCACTCGTAACGTACCTTTGATGGCTTAGAGATTGATCAGTGAATATCCAACAGCCTACCTCAAACGAATAAGAGACATTTATTGAATTATATTTTTACAGAGCTTGACATGGATAAACTCAAAACTACATACACGCTCGCGTTTGGATGAGCATTCTGGAAGCAAAATCAGTTTAATTGGAAAAGCCCAGTCGAGGCAGAGGCTTAACTTATGCATATAACAGGAGGAACAGTGAAATGTGCGCAACTGAGGGGTAACTATATGCCCGAGGACAGTGCAATTTGCTATTCAAACGAGGACAATTTATAATCGCCGTTATTGAGCATGACAATGACGGATATGCATCTGAATATAATATGAGATTTAGTTAAGCGTCTAAAATCTTTATTAATACTAGTTATTAATTGCGAGAAATTTCCTATCAAACCGAGGACACGCACATCATATGTTCCACACTATCTAACCGAGGACACGCATATCATATGTTTTACGCTATATAACCGAGGACACGCACATCATATGTTTTACTCTATCTAACCGAGGACACACCCGTTGCATGTTTTACTCTATGTAACCGAGGACACGCATATCATATGTTTTACTCTATCTAACCGAGGACACACACGTTGCATGTTTTACTCTATGTAACCGAGGACACGCACATCATATGTTTTACTCTATCTAACCGAGGACACACCCGTTGCATGTTTTACTCTATGTAACCGAGGACACGCATATCATATGTTTTACTCTATCTAACCGAGGACACACACGTTGCATGTTTTACTCTATGTAACCGAGGACACGCATATTATATGTTTTACTCTATCTAACCGAGGACACCCACGTCACAATCTTTTACTCTGGCAGACAACTTTCTATACTTGAAGGGTTGGAAGATTTTCTCTTAACGAAGAAATGCTTTTCGTATTGCCTCTCAATGCTTTAATTGATCCTCTAAATAGCCCTCTTAAACCTCTTCGATACGATGTAGGGTCTTGCATAACTGGTTTTCGATTGGGGACAATCCCTCGTGAGTTACTCTTTCGCCGTCTGGTCTTTCCTTCTTTTTGTAGTCGCTCAGAGTCACTCTAGACGCTTGCAAGGGTGATCTCATTGAGGATTTTCCATGAATCTTCTTCCTTTTCTTTCTGACACCTAACACTTTCCGCTTTTGAATATTGTGAGAAGTGCATGATGACTTTCGTCAAAGGTAGCATTTTCACCTTGTTAAGTTTGTTGTCGTTAACGGTTCTGGAGGCGTTCGCGGAAATGTAATCTTTCCAGTTGAGATCGCACAATCTCGCAAATTCGGTCGCGTTTGTGAGCATTGTTTTGTTACCTTGAATGATTGCCTTTCCTTCCACCATCTTTGAACAGCGGTTGAGGGATTGACCGCATTTAAGCGCAAGGCTTGGTTTTTTGTAGGTGTTTGATGCCTCGTCATAGCCAGCTATGGCCTTCACAGCTTAAATGCCATCCCAAAAAAATATCAGGATTAATAAAACTTGAGAGAGGGCGGCTGATACTGTGCGTCTGTGCCCGAAGTTGCACCAGCACCCTTCCCGATCTCCGTAGGGTCTGTCGTATATCGTTATGCTGGTCTTTGTCGTGGAATTCTCTTTGCCGATGTAAAGAATCAATTCGTCATTTCTAACAGCTCGTCCGATTTTGTCATCCATCATTCCTAATAAAACTTCATGCAGCTGTGTCGTGACCCCCTGTGGTGCAGGGAGCAAGAGTTTGCAAATGAGAGCTGGTCGACCCTTAAAAACAGAACCCGCAGCCCCTGGGGATTTATGCTTCCACAGGTTCGTTGTGACGAGGTAAATCAAGCAGTCTTGACATGGGGCATAGTCATCAGGATTGGCCAACCTATTCTCGCAAATGGTTGACATCAGTTTTAACAGGCTTATTTATGGATAACAAATATTACCAGGGTCAAAAATGCAGAAGGGCAACACAGATTATGTTGTTATTTTCCCATGCTTTATTGAATACATTCAAACACAGCATTATTGGTATGTGTAATTGTTATCCGGTACACTCAGTCATCACTTCGTGGATATAACAGTGGTGTGAAGCAATATAGTTAAATTTATACATGTGTATGGTTTCAAACATCTTAATTATGACAATTTCAGCAGGTACATAAGTGCCGGAGGTCTTGTGGTCCTTTACAGAATCCACATGGCGGTTAAACCTGCTTTCGGCTTTCAAGTTCAGAAATTGCCATGTTTGTGAGGCACCCTGTTCTTGAGCAGTTTGCGAAGGCAATGCGCATGATCAAACTGTTACGCAGAACTGTGTGATTGGACACTGTTGGCTTTGATATAGAAGCAAATATTAAGCTTGCTTCTCGTGCCCGATCGCTTTGCATATATGCCTGTATATCATCCGGATTAATCATCTCTATTGACCCAACAGTCTTAAGTCTCTCCGTGTCCCGCTTTCAGAGTGAGTGTCCAAACACTAATGCAGCGATTAAGTTCTTGCATCATTTCCACATTGCAGTTACCCTGGTCAATGGCGGCCGTATTTGATACATTCCGAGTGAAAAGCTTATCTGAGTATAAGTACGTGCGGCATGTATTTGGCAACCACTCTTTGGAGGACAACTTTTTTTCCACAACTCTGGCAATAGCTTCAGTGGTCTCATCAATGGGCAGATTAACCTCTTTCAAGATGTACGAAGCTTGTAGTTGGTGCTTGTCAGCCTGATGGGGTTTCAAGCTCCAACCCTGGAAGGTCATCAGGTAAGACTTGAAGTCAGCAAGTTGATTAAACTTCAAAAGTCGACCAGAAACAGAGGTTACTAGTATACATTTAGAGTATTTAATGGCAAAATAATAATAAATTGTCATATAAATTGATAATATGTTAATAATATATATCTACAGACCACCAATCGTTAAAAGTACATATAACTATTTAGTTTTTTCGCCTGCTCGAACGTATCGATTTAAATGAAAACACAATTACCATAACTTGACTTGACAGTGGTGGAGATGCTTGTTAGAGGTGATTGACCCCGATATACCTTTCCGTGAACACAGAAGTTAATGTACATCAAATGAACACAGTGGGATGATGTTTCAAATGTTTAATTAAGTGTGTTACTGCACAACATGCCCTACACACTATATAGAGTCAACACACACTACAATACTGCTCAACACACACACACACACACACACACACAGATTTACAAAATAGACGGTAAACGCATACAGAACACAATCGCACCCATCAAAGCCGCCGATATTGATATATTATCGACTTTCCAATACCACGAAAAGTTCACAAGCCAATTATCGCTGAAGAAAGGCATCTGTAACATTCACTTTACATTTACTACAACGTCGTGTAACTGTTATTTGCTAGTGATAAGGTCTTCATGATTGAGCTGTTGTTGAAGTGTAGAAAATGATTAGGTCCGTGCACATCAAATTGCCTCAGGTCAATTGAACCTGGCGCAGTTTGCATCGATTCAAAAATGAGTAAGGTTATTTAAATGTTCGCTTTTTAATGCCCTCACCTACGACCGCTGATTTGTTTTTTTCAAACTAAGTAATAGATCTCTATGACGTTTCAAAAGTGATTGTGACGAGCTGGGCGCATCGTTTTGACCAGGTCGCAGGAAATGCTGACGCGGACGGCGCTGACGAGACTTGACGAAAAACACAACCAAGCAAAGCTGATAGCCAATGATGGATTTATCGTAAACTTCTAGTGATGAGGTTTTATACAAGAAGACATTCGGATATCAAAAAGTCTTAATCGAGCTTGAACAAAACGGGCCGTGACGCGTGCTTTCATCAACATTCATTTGTTATGTTATTAATCTGGCTAATCCCCACTCAAGCAACTACAGGGAACAACGTTATCCTATAAACGAAAGAGCACGCATATGTTAGGGGAAGAAGTTCAGTATAACAAATAGTGTCAGAGTCCGGAAATCTGATAACTTCTACTGTTATCCGAACACATCTTCCCGGTACAAGCGCTCTACATGCTCTTTCCTACAGAAAACAAACAGCTGACAATTGCTTTGCCGCGAAATCGCACGAATCCTAATCCAACCATGTCGCAGAGCAGCAGCAGCGATGACAGACACCCCGACACCCACGAGCAGCCAACAAACACAGAGGAGAGACGGACGAACTCAGATGCAAAGGCAGTTACAGACATGGCGGCTGTCATTACCGGAGCCTTCCGCCTCCTTGCCGACAACCAGGTATCGGCACACGAGCTCCAGTCATCCACAAAGAGCCCCTCCCTGACAGCCCGGATAAAATACGAGCAGCAGTTATCATAAAACGTGGAGGATTTTCTCCATAGATCCACAACTTATATGAGGCTAAATAAGGTGCCTCCCACACTGCAGTGTATCGTTACCCACCGACGTCGCAGAAAATGTGAGCCGACTGACCGCCCCAATGGGCTTCCTTTTCGCCAAGGAGAAACAGCAAAACAAACTCTCTCGTCTTTTCGACCGCGAACAAGGCAAGAGAGAATCCGTTGAGGACTACGCAAAGGACCTCACGGATATCTTATTGCGTACCATTACGGTTAGGGCCGTGTGAGTGCAGCTATTCACGAAAGGCCTCCGCAAGGAAATCGGTACCTGGGTACAACGATTTGACCGCAAAACACTCATCGAGGCAGAACAGGTTACACGCCGCTTTGAAATATCAACCCAACAAGGAGCAATGCCGCACAAACATCAACCTCGCCTGCTCCATATGCAGAAAGATGTAGGCATGCTGGTTCTACCTGTTGCTTCCAGGGTAACTAGCATCGCCCGTTACTGACTCTGTGAGTATCGGGCCAGACCTTCAAGACGACAACAATGGACCCACTTCAACGACCACTGGTAATTAATTACGGCACTAACATTTTACACCACAATGAGTTCACTATAACGCTATCAAATAAGTGATGCAGAGCAAACGTCGAGTCACCATGCTGTTGCTCTAGTGCTTCTTGACCTCAGCGCCGCTTTTGACACTGTCGATCATGAAATCCTGATGCGTCGCCTGTCCAACAGTTTCAGCCTAAATGGAAACTGCCTCGCATGGCGCAAGTCATACCTATCCAACGAGTGTGTTTTGAAGGCCAGTATTCTGAAACACACCAACTAAAATGTAGTGTGCCGCAGGGATCAGTCCTAGGGCCATTATTATTTACTGCCTACATATCATCACTTGGGAATCTTTTAGAGGAACAAGGTCTGCAATACCACCAATATGCCGATGACACCCTAATCTATTTCACATTCACTCCTACGCAAAAATATGCGAATGATGCACAAACCAAATTTGAATAATGCATCAAGCAGATAAAATCATGGTTGAAAAACACTTTTCTAAAACTTAATGAGGACTTAATGAGCATCTCGGTACAAATGCCAGCCTTCGTTTGGCCCAGTTATTTGGGCGATATGTGTGTACCTACATCAGATACAGCCAGAAACCTCGGTGTTCTGATGGATTCATAGTTTTCTAGTAAACCACATATTATGAAGTCAGCTCAATCTCTTTTTCATCAGATCAGAAGATAAGGCAGCACAAGGAGGTACCTGAACCAATCCACAACCGAAATTCTTGTACACGCATTCATACCATCTCGGCTTGTTTACTGCAATACGCTGCTATATGGAGACCATTCTTACCTTTTCGCAAGACTGCAACACGCCCAAAATACGGCCGCCCGCCTTGTTGCAAAAGGAAAGCACGGGGATGACATTCAACACATCATGCTTCCTGTGGAAAAACGTATTGTTCAAAAATTCTTCTGTTCACCTTTAAGGCTGTCATTAGAACCGCGCCAAGATCCCTACAGGAACTTACTGCTCAATACCAACCTGCAAGGGAACTTCTATCGATGGACAAGTATCCTCTTCAAGTCCCCAAATCCCCAAATATGTCGTCGTACGATGCCAGAGCGTTCAGTAATGCCGCACCAAGTTTGTGGAACCCACTTCCCATCGACATTCGTCGGTCAAATACGCTTGATGTATTCAGATCAAAACTCAAGACTTTTTTTTTATCAGTGCTATGACAATTATCTGCCTGCTTAAGCGCCTTTGAGCAGGATTATCTCATGGAAACAGGCGCTATACAAATCCTATATATATGTTATGTTATGTTACGCAATTATGGCGCGCCATCTATATGCTTTGACTAAAAAGAATCAATCTTTCACGTGGTCGCCAGAATGCCAAACGCATTTGACGCCTTGAAAAGGGCGCTGTTCTCAGGTTTTAGCCTTTCCTGATTTCAGCAAACCATTCGTACTGTCGACTGATGCTAGTAAGCTAATTGTAGGTGATATCAGGGTTAAAGCCACTCTCCATGGCAGACATGTTTGACGCAAGGCTATAATAACATCTCTGTAATACTTCACGGAACGCATGCGATTTGACCCGGTTGTAACCTCTGACCGGGCGATAGCGAACAGCGCGCGTCAAACATAAACAAACAAGAATGGTCAACATGAATGGAGCTTATCGGGGAAGCTCGGAAGTAAGCCCTTCCGTGGGAAATAAAGCTGTGTTTACTGTCCACAAAAACCGCATTTTGATGTCTTTGATTATGAACTTTCTTTATTTTATACGCTGCAGTTATTTAGGTTATACAACCAAGGCCCTGCAGTCACAAGTATTAAATTATGGCAAATCTTATTCTAACATTAGCAGTTTTGTTGTTGTTGTGTGTCTTTTTATTTTTTTCCATAAAATATGAGAACTCCCATCGGGGGGCAGGGGGAGCAGCAAATCTGGGAGCAAATGGTATATCAGGCTTTTCCCATACTCCGTTGGTAGATAAGCAATAACGTCGTTTCCCAAGAACAACTTATCCAATCACTCTTGCTGCTTGTCTGTCATTTCCAATCCCGCGTGTAACTTTCTATTGCTTTTTCAGTCGATTTTCGTTTACAAATTCTTCTTCAGCACTGACTGCCGCCATTTCTAGAAACGCTTGACGGCCATGAAACGTCCGCGGAACTACTTGTTTTCGATAAATGCCTCATATTGGGCCTATTAAAAGGTTTTCCATAACGAAATTTTTATTATTATTCTAATCACACACAACAAGAAAAGTTTTTGTAATATTTAAGAGTTGACGTTTCGAAATAATATTTCGTCGCGCAATGGCCCGAATTTGCACCAAAGCGATCAGAGTATTGCAGAGACGAATCCCAGCCTGCGCAGAAGCCGATGCGCAGGAGATCGGGTTAAAGCAGCCTCAGGGTAGATATGACATATGGCAATTTCAATTTGAAGTGAGTCATGTTAAAGAGAAGGACCACATTGTACCAGGCGCGTTAAGTCGACGCCACTATGACATCACCCGTGCCAATGATGATGACGTCATCGATCGTTTTCCCGATCTTCACACGGGTGTTACTAACACCCTTTAATCTCTGCTTCCCCTTACGACAATTTCACTGTTAACGTCAAACTCCCCTCAATTGCGACCGAACAAGCCCGATTTGTTATCAGCAATTCATCATCCTGAAGTAGTTAGAAAGCCGTCAACGCGGTTAGCAACAAAACTACAGGTAAAGCGCGCCATTCATTATTATATCGCTTATCTCTTAGTCAGGTGAATCGGAAGACGAAATCGTGCATGAATCCATTTGCACTATTCCCGCCACTGCAGTTAGCAGGTTATCTGCCTTCCCTCGTGATCAGATAAGCTTGCCTCACTATCTTTAGATTCAGCGGACAATTATGAAACAGAAGCCATATGCGCAGTACTGATAAGCGGACTCAATGCGATGAGTTCCGACATCGGCTCACTAAACAAGCGAACACTAATTTAAGCCGCGATCAGTTATGGCGTCACCATGCAGAGGCTTGATCCCCAATGCAGTATAATTTTACGACTCCTCAAATACGGCACCGTTCCCACCAATAAACAAGAGGCAGACGCGTTGCACAAACGCGATTTTATTGCTGACGATCTACTGTATCACATATTAACATCTCAGGGACCGAAGCCCAATAAAGCAACTGCACAGTTAATCATCCCTCAGAACCTAAAGAAAACAAATTGCTCCTGGAAGACAAAAATCCCTTATCGACTCGGTGTCGCTAATAGACGATAACAAATGGGGGAATCCCGGGTTTCCCTTGGAAGTCCACTGGCAACGCGCGTAGTTGGCTAAGCATAATCGACGTTGTTAGGTCGACAACCGAAATCGTTCGTGAAACGCTTTAGTCCACTTCGAACTTTAAGACGTTTTAACTAAGTCTTCTACGGTAGGATAGTCAGCTTCGCACAACCGTCGGCCGGGTACGTGAAATAGGCCACAGCAGCAGCGTCGGACACACAAAGGCTGAAGAAGCTATCAACCTATCTGCTCATCATTTAGTCTATGATCGAATATTTTCCGCTTGCCGTCATTAAACACCATGAATTATTCCAGCTAACAAGTTAACATCCATACAAAACATGGGGTCGGTTTTGGAGGCGCGAAGAAGCACAACTTTTGCACCCATTGACACAGAATATAAAAAATACGCTTGTTATCAATATCTGCTGCAAACATGAAATAAGCGACGTACCATAAGAAAATGTGAGGCGTGGCTACAAGAGCGTTTTTTCACAGCAATATGTTATTTACATCATAATCTAAAACTATTTTAAGTCTCTTTCCTCGGAGCTAGTAGGATCATACTCTTTCGCGGATATCAGCAGCCCCAACCATCCCTAATATTTGCCTTGTCTTTATTTTAGTTAGTCTTGTAAGTCTCATTCTCACCGATTCCAATGATGTGTTCATAAGATGAAGCCTTCGTCCAAATTAAGTTTAAACCAACTTACTTTGATCTCCGTCGGCTGAATCTCAGCATGCAATAGGATATTTCCTTAAAGGTGCGCGATGTTCAGAAACTGAAAGGCTCCCACTTATTACCGGGCCTAGAGTTTGTGCTGTTTCTGTTGCCACCTTAGACTGGTTTCCACATTTATATACTTCTCTGTGTCGATGCAGTTTTGTAATTGGTGGTCTGTATTTACTTAACGTAATGGCAGCAAGTAATGCTTTATTGGGCTTAAGGAAGTCCAAGAACCCCGCTGTGCAGAGCCTATTGGTATCCAGACTTTTCGTCTTTCCCCCGACAGCCCGCTCTGAACGTCCCCCGGTCAATTATCGAGCCGCGATATCAATGACTATAATTACATACAATGGCTTGGAAACTTGGAATCGGAAACCAAAACTCTGTTTATATGCGATTATTCATATATGTGCGTGCCAGATTGTTTGTGTGTTTTTTGATACATACATACATATTTATATATATATATATATATATATATATATATATATATATATATATATATATATATATATATATATATATATATATATATATAAATATATGAATATATATATATATATATATATATATTTATATATATGCATGTATATTTATATATATGCATGTATATATGAACATATATACATTGATGCATATATCTCTATATGGATATATATATATATATATATATATATATATATATATATATATATATATATATATATATATATATATATATATATATATATATATATATATATATATATATATATATATATATGTGTGTGTGTGTGTAAATACATATATACATGTATATATATTCTGATCAGCTGATCAGATTCGGAGATTAGTCGGACAACTTAACCCTGCTAACGACGTATGACGGGGTTTTACCTTTGCATAATACCTAGCACGTAAGGGTACACTTTTTTGCCATTTTGTACCTTGTTCGACGGGTTTTACATTCGCATTATGCCTTGCACGACGGGGTACGCTTTTTTTCCATTTACATCTTGTACGACGGGTACGGGTTTTCGAGGTCCCGCGGCACACCCCTACCCGAGATAAAGCCTACCCCCCCCCATCCCACCTTCGAACAGCAACCAACATATCCAGCCGCTTTTATCAGTTCAAACACCGCAGACTGCAGCGCCACTCGTTTTCCGTTTGATCAAACGATAAACGAAAAACGAATCGGTTTGGTATTATCCGTCTTTCGTAGTGGCACATGAAAAACGGTTTACGGTTTAGCCCGTGTTTTTCGTTTTTGTTTTGGTTTTGATAAACGAAAAACGAAAAGACGGTATATACACTGACCAGTTCTAAGGCGTGGTATACAGTACGATGCAAATCAGCCCGGTGCGAGTGGTAAACAGTACGATGAAAATCAGTTTGGTTCTATATGGAACCTAAGACCAAACATTGTGCCATATTTGAGTACCATATTGAACCATTGGTTCCACATAGAACCCTGCAACAACCCTTATTTTTAGGGTGTGTGACCCTCAATATTGCACACATTAAATGAATTGTGTAGTTTGCAAACGAAATCTGCGTCGTCAACTTGTCCAATCAGAAACCTCCATGCTTGTTGATGATTACACACTTGTATCAACCCCCTTTCCCCAAATGTTCAAACAGATAAGCCTTATAGCGATGACATTGAATGTCGCGGACCAGGAACGTATGTCATCAGACCGAGGGCAGGTATAGTATTTTCATGTGAAAGTCTTCTATACATTCGTCGAAGAAGCTATATTGACCAAATTGACCATATATTCCTTCAAGGGAGTTTCGGGAGCAGGCCCCCGTTGAAATCAATGGGCTTCATGACGAAAACTGTACTCATTTTCGAATGCGCTCAGGGTGATTAATTCAACTCATAAATTTAAACGAAAGAATCGACACATGTCCTTTTCATCATATCAGTTAGTCTTCAAGCAGATTCAGTCCTATATGAAATTGAAGCAGAGCTGAATGACTTAGTATCACAGGCCAAAAAAACGATGCTATCGGAGCAACAGAAAGGTCCTTCCTTAATTTCTGCAACGACATCCGTTACCAACCAATCCACTTAGATATGCGGCCCACCTTCCAGACTGAGTTGTATTCAGCTCCGTCATTCAGCTCCGTTATAAGAATAATGCACTTAGAATTAGGTTTCCCTGACCCTATTGATGATAATTGGTCGCTGTCCTCTGAATAGCCAAAGACAAAGGCACCTCTGTTAAGCGTAAGCGCTTGATTCTCCCTGACATCTGCTCGCCGTTAGATCAAAGCTTGACCTAACGTCTCCGCAAAATATGTACTTCTGGGCTGCTTGTTTTGTTCTATTCTTCTCAACACTCAGAAGTCCTACGAACACCGCCCCCTACTTTTTACGGCTGCTATTAAAACCTTCTAAAGCCTTCAGACGGTACGATTTTATTGTACATCCTAGCGGCATAAGCCTCGGGGTCGTAGCACAAATTCGCTGGTCCGAAAGTATTCAGCACTATCAGCGGGTGTTACAGTGACGCTCGCATTCTGCTGCGCATGTAACGCCTCCCTTCAGGGCCCCGCTCTCAAAACTAGGACTGGTGATAGGGGACGTCCATCCTCTCTGTTGTACAATGTTTTTTTATCTCCGAGCTCCGGGAAATAGTGGGCACCCTCATCTACAACCCTGACCTCTACTCGGGTCATAGTATCCGACGGGGCGGCGCCTCTGGGGATTTGCACCAGGGTCTTCCAGGGGAGGCTATCTGAATTTAAAGAGTTGACTTGAAGAGTTGCGTCTACCACTCCCATCTCTCCCCTGCCTCCCCACAGCTATAACCTCCGTTATTAATCAATTTAGAATTCCATTGGCTTCTTGGGTTATATTTTATAGATTATTCTTTGTTATGCCATAGTACATAGTATTTATTATCATTTTGCACTTAAGTTAACGAACTACGATTCTTATGTGATATTGTATAATAACGTTATAAATTAATAAGTATCCCTTGCTGCCCACTTACATTTGACTTGTTCGTACAGTAACTCAATATCTGAAGTTAATTGTTAGGGTCTGCACATTAGGATAATACGAACAAGGTGCGTGCAACAACAGGCATATAAATGGGACCAGATCAAAAATCCTGGCCGCGTATCTGGCGCTTTGCTTGAACTAAATCGCCATTTTATCACATGTAAACCATAAACATATAATACGTTATGCAATAAATATTATGTGCCCTTTGGTACATGCATGTGAATTGATAAGAACTGAAGAGGAAGGCGACGTCAAATTTGACGATGGATCGCGTGAATAGCGACCACTTTGTGAAATTCGGTAAAGCCCGAAGAGGTGGGTTTGATTCGAAAGCTGCCTTCTTTGTCCTGACAATGTTGACAAAACTGACCAGTCAACTTTCCCTTCGAAATTAAACTATGGTTCGTACAACCCAAAAGCTACCGATCACCCTCCACATTCCCTAGCAGACTAGAAGAGAGGAGAGAGGATGTGAAAAGCTTGACCAATCCGACATTCGCGGTGGGACTATAAACTACCTCAACGTTTACTTCAGTATCTACAGAATGCACGTTTCACGTATTATCGCCCACCGAACTCATTATGTAAAATGTAAATGAAACCATTGTATTCATGCCGTGGGCGACTCTGATTTCGATGTCCAATTAACCATCAAACTCTCCGGGACAGCCTGTCGTTAAAGATATAACAATTTGCTTTGTGCCATTTCCAATAGACCGAGAAAATTATTCATGTACCGGGGGGGGGGGGGGGGGGGGGGGGTTTCTTCCCATGAAAAAGGGTAGGGGTGAGCCGCCATGGGAGAATCGGACCATATCTATACCAAGCCAAAGTGAGAAAGGGGTACCATTTACCATATCCTCTGCAAAAAAAACCCATTAATATACAATTAATTTTTTTTAAGGGTCACCAATACATTTAAATAATTTATGATCCTAAATCATATCTAGACCACTTCAAGGAGCTGCATCCATATGCCAAACTAACTATACGGAATGAAAAGGTACGTTTATTAAGCTTCGCAACTTTGCTGATACTGTGGTCAGTCCAAACGGTGCTCTGGTTCGTAACAGCAAGTTAGTTAAACTGCTAAATAGCGGCCACTAAATAAACCGATGTGTGACTCGGGCCCGCAGGCTAAACGTGCCCTGCTGGTTGTCAAACAGAACCACAGAACCCACTGGGATTTGCATTGGCCTACCGGCCGCTATCTTTTATGAAGACATAGAAGATAGCAGCCGGCCGGCCAATGCAAATCCCTATGCTAGAACCTACAACATTGAGTTCCCTCGAACACTGCACCGAAAATCTCTGTGGGAATATACACCCAGGACAAAACTCAATAATTAGGCCTTAATGGTGATCATCGCTCATTTTTCGGCAAATTTTCTCAAACTGATTTTGATTTAGCGGCAAATTAGAAACTCACACATAAGGGCTTACTTCCGAGCTTATTCGATAAGCTCCAACGCTGCTTGTTTATGTTTGACGCGCACTGCTTGTTATCGCCCAGCCATAGGTCAAAACCGGGCAGATTTGCATGCGCTCCGTTAACTTTTGCAGAGATGTTATGTTAGCGAAGCGTCAAACATATCTGCCATGAACAGTGACCCTAGTATTGAGGTCATCCGCGTCAAAACTTTAATCGTCTTGGATCACCACTTGTTGACGGAAGATAAGGTCGTAAACAGGGGCAAATAGTTGTCCTCAACCTGGTATCATGGGATGACATTAGGGCCCGACATTTCCGCCGCACCGCTATTCCTCGCCAGGTGCTAGACATAGCCCGTCTAATCCAAACAATAGGCCTCTCGAGGTAGATCGTCACGCAGTCGCTTAAATGCCTGATCATAATGATCGTGCTATTGAGTCTTTAATTGCTATTAATTAGCCTCTTCATCTCTCGTGTTTATCGCCCGCTGACAACCCCTCCGTTCGCCATCCTCGTGCGCCCTTTTCCTGTCTCAGCTCATCTCCCGCAGGGTTTACGACTTCCATCGTCGTATATACCCGCACGCTGTTTCTCGAGATCACTTTCCGCTGTGCCTGGACTTGCTTCACTCGGCTGCCCTTCGTGGTCCCTCCCACTTAATATCCTTTCGTTTACGCCTTGTTATTTTTCTTCGCTTTGCCTCTTCCTTACTCCTGACACCCAGGCCTTCCGGCCTTCCAGGCCAGCTTCCATTTATCTTCCTCGCTTTTGCATATTAATGCGTTATCGGTTTCGATATTGCTTTTTCACCTAGCTAATGTTCTTAATGATGTCATGCCATTTAATGTTTCCCCAGCTCTGCACAGCGGGGTTCTTGGAATTCCTTAAGCCCAATTAAGCGTGTGTATGCACTGGCCTTCCATTCGGTTTCCGTTGTAGGTTTGGGGATAATTATGAGATAAACCAACAACCAGACAGTCGACTAGGGGGTGAACAATCTGGGGAAGGGATACACACCCTTTAACATCAACAAAGAGGGCGTTCTCCTCTGTGTCGATCATCTTTACCTAAGCTTCTACAGCATGACGCATATATAACTTATATTTCAATGGGGCTTGAGGAAGTCCTCTCTCAAATCAGCTATCGAGAGGGACCAGCCACACGCAGCAGCTTCGCTAACCGATAACATCGCGCGACCAGGTCGGCGAATGTTGCAATCGGGACATTTTAACAGCTATTTCAGGATGTGTTTGAACTTATTATTTACTATAAAGCAGAAGAAAGCCGCAACGCTACCTTTGTGTTTGTAGTGCGATTTCGGAGCTGCGACAATCGCTGAGTGTAGGTCACGACCACGACATTTCCGGTTCGTTTGACTCGACAAAGCGCGCTCGTCTGTAAATCCGCTATGCGGGAATTTGGAGTGGCTAAATCGGCGAACGATAGTTATAGTTTTCTGTCTACTGACGAAAATGCCCGGAGAGTCGCGTCTACAGTTAATGTGTGTACTGTTCTGCTTATAGAAATAGGGGTATATATTTCACTCGCCACCATACTTAACAGGATACTGTTATTGTGGATATATGATCTGCAGCATCCAAGCGCACGACTTTCAGTTAGACTACCTGGAACAAGTGTCGTCTCATTAACCTGACGTAATTTTCGAAGTAGCCCTTGATGTCGCCTTCGTCATTCGAGGGTGGTGTCGTAAATACGTCCGATGTGTACGCACACATCATCCATAACCCACATAAATTGTATCTCGGAAATCGTATGTTATTGATTACTGGTCTTCGCGACGCATCCATTGCTTATAATATTGCTGGCCAGGTCTCCCCCATGAGCTCTCTCTATTCGATTTCGCCTGAGCCTGATTTCTTTGAAAGCCGCTTCTAGCATATATGACCTCGTTCAGATCCTCTTTAAGCCTCATGTCTCGAAGAATCACTGCGCACACATTTGGGATCTAGAGGGCGCTAGAGTTGGTACACTAGAGGGGATTGGACAACCTCTAGAGATTTGACACAATTGGAACATCCTAGAATTATATCCGAGCAGGACCATGCATGGGACATAACTGCGTAAGAAGAGGAGGATAGAACCAAGACTGGAAGATGGGGTTTCGGAACAGCATGTTGAATCCATAGCAGGTACTCTGGGAGAAACGACAAAAGAGCATATACGCACAGAAACGCAATTCTGGAATCCTTCGTTGATATAGTGTTGATAAATGCCAAGAATCTATCCAAAAAGCACACCGTCTATGTTCAAAGTCTGTACGAATTGTCTAAGATCCTTAGTTTGATTAGAGAAATTAGACCATATGACAGATTTTATAAAAAAAAACACGTGAATCAATCGAATTAAAATTAATGGGTTGAATCTTATTTTTTTTTAATCCTTGATTTCTTCTTATCTGTTCGTTTTCGTATTTCCCCCATCACGACGAGCTGATAAACCTTACGAGGCTACATTCTTGGTTTTACTTCTTAGTCAACTAACGGAGAGGGCTTGAAAGTATTAAAGACATAATTAATTGTAGCGAGCCTGCACGATTGCATGCTTACGAGCAATTCCAATGTAGTGGAATATACTGTAAAAAAAACCCATGTGGCTCTCTAGCGGAACCCTAACATACCAAACATATATGGCTGTGTGTCCCGCCCCTCCCCTCAAGGTTGAATATTTTGCATGAAGCTTAATTGTATTGCATGCGTATTTGTAACTCTTTATTGCTCCTTGTGGTTTGAGAATGATGGAAGGCCTTAACCAAGGCCTGTCCGCATCAAGCTCATTAAAATACTTTGACCGGGTACGACTGACTTATTATTTATAGGAAGCATTGTTGGTTGATGCTGCTGTCCTCTGTCGGTGTTGGATGCTCTATGTAGCACATCCTGGGAATGTTATGGCTGGATAAAAGCTTTAGGAACACGTCCGTGGGATGCGCTAATTCAAAAGAGGACAATGGAGGAGTGATATCAGGACGGGGCTGGGCAACTCAGGTGTCCCGTGTCGTTTATTGTCTGCATGATGGATCGACAATCACCGGCTGTAGAAGAGGGTAATAGTCAAATATAGGTTCCGAAGACGGTAACCCATATATGAGGTCAATAGTCCGTCGGAAATATGCGGTTTAATAAACCCTCAGACCTATATGATTACTCCAAATGCACGCCTTTATGGTTGCGGAGTGGGCAAAACCCATTGTACAGAGGGAAGGTAACACATGCCAAATGTATAGCAAGTTATGTACAAATGAGGTAACCGAGTACAAACTAAGATGATAAATATGAAACAATAATATATTTGAGTACGATAAGTTAACACCGAAGACGGCCTTCTGAAACAAGTTTGAGAGTGTAAACAGCCCCTCGCATGATAAGTGATCCCCTCCCACCTCAGCCCAATAACAGCAGTCCTGCCTATAGGGCTATATCAAGAGAGAGAGAAGCAGAGGGTGAGACTCGGTGACCTGTTTGTTGCATTGATATTAATTATATAGTCCCTTGTCTTGCTAAGAAGATATTGTACATTTCGACCATGTAGCCAATTCTGTATAATGTGATGATTCAGAAGATTGATATAGCTGATACATTCCACGAAGGCAAGGAGTAGTTGTGTGCCACTGAACAGTTGTTATGCATATATTGAATATACCAAAGTGGTTTGTATGTGTTGTGCATAAAATGCATCCAAATAGCACCGATATAATTAGTTTCGTTATTAATATACAGACTTTTGAAGCAGCTATGGCTAGATATGACGATGATATGGTTGAAAAATATATATGTCACTGGATAATCGAGGGGTGCCTGTCAGATAGCTAAACCTGAACAAACTCTAAGTACTGAAGACAATTCTGCGCATCCTTCTGACGTCATTGATGACTGCACCCAACTGACGGAAACCAATCAGTCACATTACCAATATTTGACCCCGAATGCAGGCACATGCATTATTTTACAGCACAGACTAGTAAAGAACCTATTATCTTCTGCCGGAGATGTTCCCAGCAGCACGGAATAATCTGTGTGCTGTATACCTGTAACACCTTCAAAATAACAATGTTGATTTATCCATATTCAAATGGTTGTCATGGGTTACAATAAGTATAATGAAATTGTTAATAATGACTGAAAGCCTTTGTACAGATGTATGCGTTAGTAAAATAATAATACAAAATCATACACCTGTGTACATCCTTATCTGACATGTTGTCTGTAGAAGAAATATGCCACTTGCAAGGTCCAAGTGTACACACAGATTAATCAGAAAGCAGGAAGGTAATGACTGGAGGAATCTCCACACAACATACATAATCATCCAACTCTGTCATTAGTTTATAACAGCTACATAGACACCTGTAACACGATGTTGTGATGAGGATATTATTGTATGTCATTAGTGATGACATATTGTATGGCAAATATGTTTTAGCTGTTGTACATTCATTGAAACCTAGATGTAACACTGACCATGATAATAATACCATAACCTTCATTTCCTCAAGTCAAGTTATGCCTTCATTTAAGCCTACACTTATAGGCTAACTGATATTCGTACAATGAAACAATTGCTGTACTCGCTCTCCTATATATGTTCAAGCTCAGGATCAATCTGCTTTATAAAATATATTAATTAAGCTTTAATAAGGCCTACTTAATATTCAAGTGCATCTCTATTAACAGGAGTTTTAACAATAACATGGTACAACTTTGTAAACATGTTGATCAGGCATCTCTGGTCTGCTGTCTGATAGGGAAAAAATTGCTGCAAAGCTCTGTGGTATACTATTTGTTTTGTGTGACATTTAACTTTGGTGAATAAATAAACTACTGGTGCTTTGGTGTTTACCAGGCTCCCACAAAACTTAATTGTCGATATACATGATATGTCTGAACTTATATATTTCTATGGATTTACAACAGCTTTGGTTTGTTTGGATTAAAACACATAATGAGTGTTGGAAAATATGTTTAGGAAAAGAGGGCAAACATTCTTCTCGCGTTCAAGGCATGTATATCGCTATGCAAGTGAGGAAACACACAATGCATGCATATTGTAATACGAGTGAGGACACACTCAATGAATGTATATTGCTATACAAGTGAGGACACACTCAATGCACGTATATTACTATACCAGTGAGGACACACTCAATGCATGTATATTTGCTATACGAGTGAGGACACACTCAATTCATGTATTTCGCTATACAAGCGAGGACACACTCAATTCATGTAATTTGCTATACAAGCGAGGACACACACAATGCATATATATTTGCTATACAAGTGAGGACACACTCACGGCAAGTATATTTCTATACAAATAACGAAAACCGCAAGGCATGTACATTTCTATACAAATGAGGACCCACGCAATGCAAGTATATTACAATTCAAGTAAGGACACACGGCAAGTATATTGCTATATAAGTGAGGACACACTCAAGGCATGCATGGTGCTATACAAGCGAGGACGCGCTAGATTTGTGTGTGTGGTTATCTTGAATGCCAAGCGACTGTACGCGGTAGACAAGAAATTTGCAGTCTAAGCGAGGACATATTCCGATTCGAGTGAAACTTCACGAAAAGGCATAAAAAAGCATATAGAGTGCTTTTTAAACGTTAAATCACTAGTTAAAAACCGAGGTCGTCCTCGGTTGTATGTGTGTCCTCGGTTGGTTGGTGTGTATCCATGCCTATGTCCTCGCTTGTATAGTGTGAAATATATGCAGGGGTTAGCATACACGTTGTTATTTCGACCATTTGAGGCGATGAACATGAAGACTTATGCCTGGCAGAGTATGAAGACTAGCAGGCCACGACCCCGCACACATATGTATATAAACAGCGCAAAGTATTTATGTTATAAATACAATTCAGCCCTGTTTGTTTTTGTTATAATCGATAAATTTCGATATATACACGCTTCTATTTCATAGAATTGCCGAATGAAACGGAACGGTAATCTTAAAATTGCCACTGCCTATTTGATTTTTATAGAGCCGTCATGGAATCGACTTAGATGATCCAGACAAAGGGTTTATTGCAGCATCACTGCAAATTATCTAATCAGTCATATCAGACGTTAACTAGACTAGATTTATTTATTATTCACCGACAACACGATCATAGTATACGCTAACAGAAACCAATAAAATTTGTAAAGTCCATATGCATATGCCATAAGCTCCTCAGAGCAACGGGTTAGCAAAAGCACATAATACAAATCAACAACACCACAATACAATCATTGTTTTCAATCCAAACAATTTCAAAGCTTGCCACTTGCTACTGATGACATCTGCAACAAGAGTACGGTAAACGTGGTTAGCTGATCGGTCACGTACCAAGCAACGATCGCCATGATAAACCGACCGTAATCATTTGGATTTAACACAGACAGACCGTAGATAAATATATATATATATATATATATATATATATATATAGATATATATATATATATATATATATATATATATATATATATATATATATATATATATATATATATATATATATATATATATATATAGATATATATATATATATATGTATATATATATATATATATATATACATATAAATAAATATATAAATATATAAATATATCCAAATAATATACTTAAGACTGTATTTTAGTTTATCAGTAAAAAAACAAATAAAAAACACCATCCAGTGTAAATATGATTCATGGTAATCCGTCCCAAATCACGCTTAAATCATCAACAGATCAGCAAGCCGATGTACAATCATAGCTACAGTTGTGACCAGATGAGTACCATTTGGGCAAATGTGCGATTTCAGGATGCTTGTGTCATGAAACGATCATAGGTCGGGACACAGCTAATAACTACAAGCTTATAGCTGAGCTAAATGTTGCTACTCGCGACGTCTGGAGTGAATAAACAAAGCAATACTGCGGGGAAGGTGATATCATGTCTCGACAAAAAGAGTTAAATGTTCACTGTCGTCAGGTTTGTGACAGCGTATTAATATCAATTGACGCAGTACAGTAAGCACCAGCGACGAGCAGACGCGCCCCAGAGACCATTCCATGTCGACAGGCTGCCATCCTGGTCCCGCGTCTCTGATGACATCATCAACACTGGCACGGTAAACGTGGTTAGCTGAGTCGTTGGGTGCACGGCCACCAATGGCCATGATAAACTGATCGTCCTCAGAGGGATATAACACAAACAAGCCATCACAAGGCAGATCATAATGATGACGTTTCAGGACTTGAAACTTGGTGTGTTCTGATGCAGAACACACATACATACCGTTGCTATCAGTCATGATTATGTTCCCCGCAAGAGCCACTATTCCACACACTTTTTGATAGCGCCCGCATTTGAATGACCCAAGACATCTGCTTTGCTCTGTTTGCGGGGAGAACACCTGGACCAGCCTGTTCTTATCATCATCGAGTATACCATAGATCAACACCTCACCTTCAACCAGGCAACATGCAGTGTTATAGCAGACCGATCAAAACAACGAGCCAGCATCCCGCCACGTCTTCATCGTCACGTCCAGCGCCTCAACGCGTCGAACAAGTTGGAGGACTCCAGGTTCAGAACCGCCAAGGCTATGAACTGTTCCACCACATTCCGCCATGCAATGTGACTCCCGTATGTACTGCATATCACCATACTGTTCCCAGCGCATTGTGTCCATGTTGAAATGCCACGTTTCCTTCTGATTTTCGCCCAACCCTGTAACGTACAGTGATGAACCTACAGCGCAGCAAGCCACGGAGGCCCAATAATGGCTCGGCAGTGACGACGGCAGGTCAGTGAGCTAGTACCATTGTGAAGTGAATGGAAATGGCGTCACCATAACAGCTCTGTCGTTATCAGTGCGGCATTAGGCTGAAGACGTCCCATACTGACAAGGCATGCCACCATAGGAGACACCAGGGAATGGTTTGCATCGTGTTTCCGCTTTCTTGGCTTCTATGGATTGCCTTATAAGCTGACTAGATTCTTTGTGTTCTTTAATCACTGGGTTGTGTAAACTTACCCTGGATATATTGTATAGAGGGAGCGTTGTTAACAGAGATGTTAGGTGTTGTGAGCGGGTACTGGTGGCTTGGCCGACCCACACCAAGGCTGCTTCTAGTCTGTCACCAGCAGAAGATACAACCAAATCCCCGTGCAACACAAGCTCCTCAAGATGGCTGTAGCTCAGATTCATAAAGCTCTCCTGTTCCATCAAATCATCCATGTTGCTAAGTGCTAACGCCTTTCCTCTCAACAACATACCTTCATCACAAACGGCTTCTGCGACCCGCCACATGTCCAGGCAGTTATCTACATCTGCTGCATCATCCTTTAACTCAGCACCCTTACATGTGTTGTAGAGATGAGGGATGTCCAGAATCTTAGCCAGATTGGTTACAGCCCCGACCGGATCTCTATTCACTTCCACGCGCCCTGTGTATAAGTATTCTAGACATGTGCTCATGCTTACAGGGTCGTAGTCCATAGTCAGGGTGTCATTCTCAAGTTGTTCGCTGATTGCCTCCTCAAAATAGTCCGACAAGCCAGAAGGTATGACTCAGTGCAGCTCGAATATCTGCAGTCGACACGCTATGACCATGTCATATAATTTGTTAGTTGTCCAATAACGTCCGAATTTGCTGGGCAGGCTGTTTCTGCAGTCCGCCTGCACAGTGATTTTACCGGCGCCTATTGAGCAGCACACATCTTCGTCGCTGGCTTGGGGCGTGACATTGACGTCATCAGTAGGTGACCTACATGACGCCATCATGTCAATTAAGCAGTCACTGATACACAGACACAAGGGATGGAGATGCAACATATGAAAAATATGTATATATTTATATATTATTCACATATATATAAATATGTATATATATAAAGATATATATATAAAGATGTAGATAAATATATGTATATATATGTATGTATCTATATATATATATATATATATAGATATATATATACATAAGAATAGATATAGATATCTATACATATAGAATATATCTAAATATATATATACATAGATCTAGAGAGAGAGATAGATATCTCTCTCTATATATCTATCTCTCTATATCTATCTCTATCTAGATATCTCTCTCTATATCTATCTCTATCTATATATCTATCTATCTCTATATATATATATATATATATATATATATATATATATCTAGTTATATATAGTTTTATAAAGTTATTCATATTGGGTCTTCGTCGGGTTTTTTACTCGAAATACTGGGTCAAGACCCCCACACTCCTTAATATTGGGTCTTGGACCCAATAATTTTCTGACCCAATAATAATTATAGTCTCGTTCGTTCGTTCTGCAATGCTTATGATGAAATATGGCTACGCCTTAAACCTGAAATGTTGGGTCTAGCCAAACAGTACACCGGCCGCGTGCGCCACCTGTTATCACTATCCAGAACTGCTATATACAAATGTATATAGAAGCGCGCTGTGATTGGTTGGTCACACGCGCGTACGCACTCGACCAATAGTAGCACGCCTTTGATTTTCATGTTCACACGAGTTCATGTTCGCCATCTTTTTGGTCAAGCCGCATCAGGTTAGTCAGACAATCTAATCCATTTCACCCAGACTATAGCTGTGATTCGTTAAGTCATGGTTTACAGATGAAATGTACA
>CM067358.1:71657466-71664898 GCA_034190875.2 Urechis unicinctus | reverse complement strand
CACCGACGTGAGCCAGGGGACAAGCTCAGCTGAAACAAACACCGACGTGAGCCTGGGACAAGCTCAGCTGAGCTGAAACAAACACCGACATGAGCCCGGGACAAGCTCAGCTGAAACAAACACCGACATGAGCCCGGGACAAGCTCAGCTGAAACAAACACCGACGTGAGCCCGGGACAAGCTCAGCTGAAACAAACACCGACGTGAGCCCGGGACAAGCTCAGCTGAAACAAAAGACTGATGAGTGTCACTTGCGGTGCTACAGACGTGCTCGTGATTAAATGCGAAATTCTGGCCGTTTGAAAGTCGATCATCATGGTCGAAACGCTTAATTGTCGAAGATATTGTATGGAGCATCAGAAACACTAATGGCAATGTATGATGTCCAGGGTGAAAGTCCTAGATTTCGTGTGTGAATTAAAGAAGGGTGAGCCAGATAATTCTGTCAGTTGCATTACTTATAGTACATATAGACAGTAGAAGCGGCTCGGTACTCGGAAGCTTAGCATCGGGAGCCGAGCGCCAGCGGCGCAATGATATTCATATTGATATCGTCATTGAAAAAGAACGAACAGTCGTCAGTAATAACAAAAGCTGCTTCCCAGGCGCATCAGGTTCACTGCCACTAAGGCAGTAATAACAAAAGCTGCTTCCCAGGCGCATCAGGTTCACTGCCACTAAGGCAGTAATAACAAAAGCTGCTTCCCAGGCGCATCAGGTTCACTGCCACTAAGGCAGTAATAACAAAAGCTGCTTCCCAGGCGCATCAGGTTCACTGCCACTAAGGCAGTAATAACAAAAGCTGCTTCCCAGGCGCATCAGGTTCACTGCCACTAAGGCAGTTTGCATTGTTTATAGTCGGTGCAAATAAATTGTGTGTCCCTCGTTTTATTTTCACTGGCAAAGCAAGCACTAGGCTTAACATAGCCGACTTTGTTAAATCGACCACCAAATCATTTGTGAAATGAGATGGATGATTTCGAGGTTAGCCATCTTAGTCGCCTACGGTAGGATAGTTGGCTTATGCGTGGTAGGGTATTAAGATACCTGCGATTTGCTTGTACTATTGCTAGGTCCAGTTCCGGAGGTTCCATCCAGAAAATATACCTTCCCCCTGTTGCGCCTAAAGCAAGACACGCCTACAATCCTTCTTATACTAAGTCGCTTTTGAGCGTAGAGCCGACAGCGGAAGCTCGGAAGCGGCTCGGCGCTCGCAAGCTGGGCATTGGGAATCGGACGCCTGTAGCCAATTCAATTTGAAATAAACAAGCTTTTCGGACGTTAGGGTTTAGGTTAAACCATGATAGGGTATAACTCGCGCATGATCTATTGTACCTGTTGACAGAATATGCCGCAGTATAGTAAATCACCGGGCAATTCATTTCTGGATATTGCATGATCTGAAATGGCATATTTGCGCGCCGAGACACGAGAATTTACAATTCGGATAAATCATCATTGATCTAGCGGAAGACGAAAAGTGTTGTTGATCAAACCTGGTCTATTTGCAGATAACGAGAAGGTCGTACATAAACAATGCAACAGCCAACATGGCTGACTGGTGTAAAAACGCTGCGGCAGAAATGGACTTAACAATGGGGCTTTCAATCAACAGCAAGAAAAAAATCAACTGTAACATGTTTACTGTCTGCCTTTTCAAAACAAAACTACAACCCCGTTGTGTATCTGAAACTAATCTGTCTTCCCAAGCAAGACAACCGCCTACCACCAGTTATATCACATATCATGGCGTACAGCGGCTAACGAATTTTTCCCTCCATTTCCATTTTATTCTGAAAAATGACCCGGCTAACTCACGTTCTTCAATATTCAACGTCGTTCTATTAGCAAAATTCCATATTAAGCACATATATACATAAAAATGTACGGGGAAATTGTTTGTCAAGGTTAACTGTCCCATTACGGAATGCAATATATAGTTAGCCTTTATGAACAATTTCTTCAATTTCCCGAACATGTTCTATAACTTTGTGTCAGTGTGTGTTCGGGTACAACTCGTTTGTCGAGGGTGCAGCTCCAACTTCACAACCCTGGTCATCAATGTAGAAGTCCAAAATGACGGGTCGACTATCATCAACTACAGATTCTCACTTGGTTTTATAGTCTGTTGTGCTTTAAGGAAGTCACACACTTGAATGATATATCAAACGTATCAATGTAATCCTTCAGTTTGCATGCATGTGCTTGCACCCGAGGTATCAGACAGCGTCCTGCATATGACCACGGAAAACCTCGTATGGTTACATGTAAGGCAGAGCATCGAAAGGGCTTCTATCCCCTCAAAATTCTAATTGTCGTCCTGTAAAGAACCATATTGATAGATTATCAAGCATGACATTTTCAAAAAAGGACATGTTCCAAGGCTCCACGTATAGAGATTTAAACCCTTATATTTATATCTTTATATTGAAGTTATATCGAAGAAAGTTATATTGGATAACGGCCGATATGTCATACCTATATGTTTCTTCTGTGATTTCTGACATGTTCTACATCTGTTAGCTGCAAATCAAATAAGCATCTTTCGTTTGTAATATATTATATGTGAACAAACTCAAGTGGTTAATCTGTTGAGCATGCAGCCCACTCCCTTTCCCCAACACTCATCTATTGAGCTTGCAGCCCATCCCATCCCACAGCACTCATCTCATCTGTTGAGCTTGCAGCCCATTCCCTCCCCCCAGCACTCATCTCATCTGTTGAGCTTGCAGCCCACCCCCTCCCCACAAAACTCATCTCATTATCATAGCATTTTGAAATATCGAATAATTTGCCCATAGCTACACGAAACACAACCGGACGATTTCAGCCTTGTTATCGACTGGCATTTTCAGACCCAGTAAAATACATTCTAGCGTATTTTGAAGTCATTGGATAACAGATATTTCTTCATGATATTCCTTTATGTGATTTGACCCATATTATAAAGTAATTCAACACTTTTAACAATCCAGTCATCGTAATCTGACCATTATTTGAGGTCATAAATATGGTGTGGTCTGGATATAGATAAGAAGTCAGAACTTAAATATAAGGCCAACTTATAAATGTTTCATCAGAACCGTAATGTGAGGCTGGAAACATAATGTAAGACATAGATCTTATATCCGGCTGGAATTTTTATGCGAGATAAATATTCCTTATCTGAGGACGCAATCGTAATACGAGGAAGAAACAACGAAAGATGTAGGTATTTACGTGGGCCTGGAATTTTGGTTTGAGGTCAGTTTCTAAAATTGAGGCCACAATATAAATATGCAGCCGAACCCACGATAAGAGGCCAGATAGTTTATGTGAGGCCAGAATATCAATGCAAGTCTAACTGTGTGACGGGAATCCTAATTTGAAGCAGGAATGTTTATGTGAGGCTTGGAACATGATATGAGGCCGTAATCGTCATGGATGTTATTTTCTGCATAGAAGACCGGAATCCTTATGCAAGATTAGAATAATATGGGGTTATAATCTCAATGCGAGGCCAGCCTGTGAAAGGGAGGTCAGTTTCTCAAAAACTCTTGCAATGACGCCAGAATCTAAACGCTAGATGAAAATCTAAATGTGGTATTAGAATCTCAATGTAAGTACAGAATATTGATTCGACAATTGAATCATAGTATGAGGTAAATATCATTACATGGGGTCAGAATCATAACGCGAGGCAAGATTGGAACAGTAGGACCGAAATCGTAAAAATTTGGTCGAAATCACTATGTGATGTCAAAATCTCCACGTGTGAAAATTGTCTGATTATGCGGCCTCTATCATAATGCGAGGGGCAATTTGTAGTGCGTAATTAAAATACGTTGTCACTTTCTTAATATGGGGCAAAAGTCGTGATTAAGCCGGAATGGCAATGTTCGGCCGGGATCTCAATGTGGGCTTAGTTTTGTCCGATTCATAGTGTTCGCTAGCTGTGCTTCCAGGGCATCTTGTCCCTGAACATGTTCAGTTCTGTCGACTCGAGTAATGCTGTATTGGATTTGCGGTGTTCACGAGGATGAGGTGGTGAACGGTCTTGAATAATGTCAGTAGTTTATCATTGTCAAAGGTTAATGTAGAGCGGATGCGTACGCCATTTGGAGCTTCAGCGTTCTGTGGCTACTCGGCAAGTTGCATGCAGGCACAAGTTTTACACATAGTATAGACAGTACCTCTAAACATCTGTTTGTTTTCTGGCAAACCGAACTTTAAAGAGAGTCCGTGGGCAGCATAAAAAAACAAATCCCGTCGGAAACATAATGAATTTTTTTGTCCCGTAACTCGCTGGTGTTGGCTTAAACTCCTGAAACGCACAATAACCAGCTCCTCACGTTGTGTGACAGATGAGAGGCGTACCTATCAACGGAGGCTCCACATCTACTGCTTGGTACGGCTCAGATTGATTTCATTTCCCAGAATTTGGATGTAAACCTCACCATTTATTCAGCCACTTTCACCCAATTGGTCGTTAGCAACCGACGTTCTTATTAACAATCGTTGGGGATTGTGTGGATGTCCATTGGATACATGCAGCCGAGTGACGAAACTCGGACCCTTTGTTATTGACATAACTATTGGCGGATTAACACGTGTGTAGCTTGAGTTCGATGTTTTAATTTGATTTATGTCTGATATAAAGTTGCTGACGAATGTCCATGCGTTTTTGTTTTATATCTTTCTAGTTTCGTCATCGTATGTTTTTTTAATCAGGTACCTTAAGGGTTGCTCCAAACGTGCAAGTGGTCTAGCTGACTAACTTTGTGGGTATCTCATCCGTTCGAGAGCGAATACACCGAATAGGCTACAGTCTCTGTATTGCGTTATTACTTCGATACATTAATAGATCGCGATCAAACAGCGTCATAGTGAAGAAATATTTCGCAACTTGCATCTTGTTCGCTTTTGACGTGATTCAACTTTCCACCAAATGGAAAGCGAAACGTAGGCGAGCGTGCCTCTAGGATGTATCCTCTTTGCTATTGAGGTTTTTGGACTGTATATATACTCCCGGGCGCGTAGATGATGCTCGCCAATCAGGCTTCGGGTGATGGTTTCGCATGCCACAGACTTTCCAAATTGAGTACATAGCATGTTTCAATGCATTAATTCACATAATAAAGGAAGGAAAGGTAAAGCTAGAATATGCTTTGTTGGTGCTGCTAGAAATTCGTTGCATCTATTAGGCGTAAAGGATTCACAAATATTCAATACAGCGCTAATAGAATAGAATGGAAGAACATCCAAGTCCTCCAAATGTCACCAACACACGAAAAATGGTCTTGTCCAATGATCAGCATTCAAACTCCCTTATTCCGAATACGTCACAAATCAGCCGATGAGTGGGTCCCACGGCTTCAAGACATGATTTTCAGGCATGTCCAAAAAATTGCTCGCCTTTTTCAAAAGAGCGTCTTCTTTTTTCGAATAGGCGTCCATGTCTCTATCAAAATCTTGTATCATATGATCCAATTGCTCACCGTACGTTTGGCTTTTTTGCATATCCTCATCAAATTCCTTTTGCAAGGATTTGTCAAGTTCTGTATTGAATTTTGGTAATTTGAAGACCGGTTTTGTGTCGTCGTCGCCGTCATCATCGTTGATATCGTCGAAGAGGTCACTAAAATCACCATCCAACTTCCCGTCCTTGGAGGGCAAAATACTAAACGAACTCAAAGGGCCAATTTGGTAGATTTTGTTGGGCTCGAGTCCATTGTAATCTTCGGCCCGATGGGGAATCACAAAGGATGTGGTAATCGCTGGAAGTAGCACAGCGCACACAAGAGGCAAGACACCCATCGCTGCACATCGCTGCTTTGTTATAGTGAAACCGCTTAACGGGTTAACAATGGGAGGTGGAAGTGCTATCTGGAGGCCTACAACAACTTGTGTTTCGCTTTTGCAGAATATGCAAATGAGCTGGTTTTCCAAGAAAGAGTTTATATCAATACTGACATTGGCATTCTTAATTAAGCGGGGGTCGGGAGCAGAGGAGAGAGAGAGAGAGCGAGAGAGAGAGAGAGAGAGAGAGAGAGAGAGAGAGAGAGAGAGAGAGAGAGAGAGAGAGAGAGAGAGAGAGAGAGAGAGAGAGAGAGAGAGAGAGAGAGAGAGAGTATGTGTGCTCTCCTGGACCTGAAACAGCATTGTATTGTATTGTTACTGTCCCCATAACCCATAGTCCATAATAATCCGTTCCCGTGACCATGTGCGCTAGGTACCGTTTCATATAATCCATCATGACATAGGATTTTCCATGAGCAAATTTTATCTGTGAATATTTGTAATAGTTTTTACGTTTTGTTTTTAAGTCGCCGGGCAAATATAGTCTCTGGGCCCTTTGGAATGACTAATTCTTGGAAATTGTAATTGGCCATACGGTCCTGTTCCAAGGTCGAGCTTTCTTGACCTGCTTGCGAAAGTTCTCCTCTATTTTGCGCGCCTGTCCCATTGCAATGGTCCCGTCTGTGAGGTGTCAACTTGTCAACTCTACAGATAACATTTGGTTTGATCGCGATCAATTAAAAGAAATGACAACGTTGCTTCTCTCTGAAATATCAAAGCAGCTCGCCATAGTTATACGATGGACAGTCAACGCGGTTAATGTCTGTTTATCTATGGATGTGTAGCGGACAATACATACTGATGAGCGGTAAATGATTTTGCAGATGAATAGGCGAAGTTCTGGGGATGTCTGCTGTATGAGATGGGCATATGATGCATGGTGTTATATTGTATTCATTATACCATTATACCGGTTGTGGGACGTGTGTGTGCTGGGCATATTAAACATAGTACAACAATGGGGCGGCTCCACTTCGTGTGAACGAAACATAATAATAAAACCCTTATAATGCCACTTGATCAAGTGGTAGGTTCGTGACTAGTAGAAACAACTCGTTCCTGCTGAGAAACACTTGTATCCCATTCATACTATCAATTCTCCCAAAAACTCCATTACCTGTCTAATATGAAGAGCACGCAACCAGTAAGCACACCACATGCGTCATACCCCGCCCTACCCCTTTCCTTCTCGTCACTATTTCCAAGCCTCAATCACAGCGCGCAACACCCACTGTACCCAACACACCACATCCCATACTTTGCAGAAATGTTTCAAAGATATATTTATCTACTCATAACAGATATAGTAACAGAAATAAAACTCGTGTATTGTTCAGCACGCAAATCCTCTACAACATGGTATGTTATGCCCGTCTCTGCCATTAATTGTGGTCAGTATCAGCAGTATTAAGGTGCGTTCATAACAATCTGATTACTGCACTGACATATGTTTAGTGCCACCTCGGCTGTCTCCTATCATGCTTCTTTCGTGAATCATCTTTCTGCAAAAAGGAAAGAAAAAAAGGAAACCTTCCAGGCACGAGCTATATGCGGATATATTCAACGCTGATCACCCTCTAAATAGTTTATATAC
>CM067358.1:71554966-71652466 GCA_034190875.2 Urechis unicinctus | reverse complement strand
CGAATATTTGCATATTGTTCATAACCTTTCTAAATGCTAATACTGGGAAACAGCCACTCACTAAAAGCCATTGATATCACATAACCACCAGCAGGATTATTTTGCTGTTCCCCACTCAAAAGCTGCTCTCGCGCTCTGAGTGACACGAGCGCCTATGCGCCCATCCAAGTCACTGTAGCAATGGATCACGCTTTGTTGCCTCAATACTGATCAGATAATTCCCTCTTAAAAAAAATTGTTACGTATTAACGCCTATCATATTGCCCTTACCCTGGCCTTTACCCTTTCTTC
Source organism: Urechis unicinctus (assembly GCA_034190875.2). Lineage (NCBI taxonomy): Eukaryota > Metazoa > Annelida > Polychaeta > Xenopneusta > Urechidae > Urechis > Urechis unicinctus. The sequence goes on along the minus strand of CM067358.1, from coordinate 71,652,175 downwards.
TTCTCTCTACTTCTTCTCCTCCCTTGGCCGGTCTTCCTTGGCAGCCTTCCAGGCCATCTTCCATTTATCTTCCCCGCTTTTGCAAATTCATACGTAATCTGTTTCGATATTGCTTGTTCACCTTGCTAGTGTTCTTAATGTTGTTATGCCATTTAATGTTTGCCCCAGCTCTGCGCAAGGGGTTTTTGGACTTTCTTAAGGCCAATTAAGCGTGTGTATGCACCGGCCTCCCTTTCAGTTTTTCTTGGGAGGATTGGGCATAATTGACGATTTATGATGAGATAGTAGCTACCGGAGAGAACAACAGCTTTTATCCAGCCATAAAAGTAACTCCTGTTTAGCTGATGCGGACCTAGGGTGCCTCTCAGGAGCCTGTGTAGGCTGTGGTATGCGAAAGAGGCATTTGAAACGCCGTGACATGAGCCGAAGTCGTCCAAATAGTTAATTGCTGTAAATCCGTACATTTGTTTGTACAGAAAAACTGCAGCAGAGGACATCCGTTGACCGTTAAGTGCAGCAGAGCGAATACCACATGGAAACACTATCACTATATATATCTCGCCGCGCCAGTGCAAGGCCGTGTGCGCGATGTCCCTGAAATCCAAGTACATCTGTTTGTATGCCCTGGACAGGTCGCACTTAAACAACATCGAACCAGCTCCGTGTTGTAAAACAAGATCAATGAGATCATCCGCTGAGGGGTAGCGAAGATTGAAATGAGTCCCTAAGTAGCTGTCGATAGGAATGCCGTGATTGACGGAGCACGAGTGTGGGAAGCTGAGATAGAGAATTATTCTGTGGGCAGTGAAACCTTTGTTCTCTACAGACATTAAAGGTGAAACAGTTAAAGGCGAAGCTAAAGGATTCGTGGAAAAAGGACCGATAATTACTCCCGTTTCGATCTCTGTCGCAATATACGAGTCAATGTGAGATGCGAATTTGAGGGCTGATTGATGATTCGTGAGTGGCGCGCATGGAGGCTGTGAGCGAACGTAGTTGATGGGATGGTCGTATTTGAGTAATTCGCATAGCATTAAGTCGCTGAAGTTGTAATGATGTAGCAGGAGGAACAAATTGTCTATGTGTAGTTTGGAAGGCGCTGGTATCTCGGCTTGTGCGTGATAAGGATGGCTGCTAGAAGATATTGCGCGATGACAAGCAAGTATTGCCTCTGTGTAAGCGAGAGGTGCGGGTGGCGGCCACAAGATTGTAGATGAAGGTGAGACAGGGGGGATAGAAAGTGAGGCTGGTGGCTTCATGGCGCGAGAAGGCCCTTGCTAAGCCGCTTTGTCGCTTATCGGTGCGTCGCCGTGAGATTTCCGGGAGCAGGTCTTCCCTCTGTGCCGTTCATCGAGTCCGACTTTAGCCCATTCTTTGCAGATATGTTTGTATTTACACCTCTGACCTCTGGGGCATCCGTTACTGTCGAAATTCCATTGGAAGCAAATCTCGAAACTGATTGTAGCTGATTGAAAGTTCTGAAACGACAGCAGATGAGAAGGCTTGAGCATCTCGTTCGTAAGAGAGTCGAGAGATTGTGCACATTGCCGTTGGTTTCCCTCCCTTATTTCCTTAAGAGCGGCACCATACAGTGAGCGCACCGCGGACCACTGATATGTGGACGCCATTATCATGAGCTCTTTAAGGTGGTCTACGCGACTGGTACTCTCAGATAATGACAATTCTTACTTGACCAAGCACGAACTCCGGAATGGTCAGCTGATCGTAACTGACTTCAGTCATGCCGGCTCTGTTTACGAATTGTTCAGGAGAAGAAATTTTGCGACCTCGAAAATTGAGAGGCGTTTGATGTTGAGAGTAGATGGGAGCGGGTAGACCCCAGGATGAAATCTGAGGGTGACCTTGAGGCGGCGTCTGGAAATGTAGTTTGGGGTGTGTATCCAATTGAGCTCGGCTGCTGTAACGGGTCAGGGTATGAGAAGGGCGCCCTTGTCGCTGAAGCAACCGTGACTGATGAAGTCGAGATAGGCATCGCGGAAGGTGTGGAGAACGAAAGGTAAAGAGGTAAACCAGAGGATGCAACACCGTAGGGAGACGAAGAAGTGACCTGGATTGGCGTCGCCTGCAATACTGATTCGAGCTCTCTCTCCATCTCGGCAACCTGTTGTCGACGGAACTCGAGATCTGACTGAAGGGCTCGGAGCCTCAATTTTTTCTCGAGCCTTTCCTCCTGGCATCTCAATCGCTCTATTTCGCCTTGCAGCAGTAGCTCGTTTCGATTGTCTTCGATGAGCGGGGAAGCCACGGAGCTCGAAGAAATCGAGGTAACTGCACCTACACTGCTGACAGCGAACGACACGGTAGAAGTAACCGTGGTCGAAGTCGAAGTTGTGCTCGTGACGGACGCTATAGTGCAATTAGGACCCCACGGTTTGGTGTGACTTTTGAGGGGTAAAAAAGAGCTGCAAAGCCTCGATACCATTAATATACGAAGAAGGACAGCCGAGTGAAGAGAGTCCTGGCTCAGCGGAAAGTGACCGCGAGAGGCTGAGCGCGTGCATAAACGACGATGAAAGTCGTAAAACCCTGCGGGAGGTGACAGAGACAGAAAAAGGGCGCGCGAGTAGGGCGAACAAAGAGAGCGCCAGAGGGCGATAACGCGAGTGAGGAAGGGGCTAATTATTTGCTATTAAAGACTCAATAGCACGATTATTACTATAATTGCATCAGTGTTGTTATATTAGTAGCAGAGAATGATCCTTATGCGGAGTGTGTGCACGATTGGGGCTTAACCTCGCTTGCAACATCGAATGTCACTTAGCGACGGAGCGTATAGGTCTCGGACAGGATGTGGAATGATACTGAAGTATGTTCGTGTTTTCTCAATGATAAGAAAGCCGACCCCTCCTGTCAAGTTCATATTTAGACTCTCGACACATATTGCGCATTGTATTCCACGAGTTACTGTATAACTTCCAGTTTCACAATGTGCGTATCTCGGTGTAGATATATCTTTTCATGCGCCTGACCCGGCACTCGAAAGCGCCAGACATTTCGAGCTTTTGCTCCTCCACGTTGGATAGTACTTTCGAACTCAAGCGCCAGACATTTCGAGCTTTTGCTCCTCCATGTTTGAATTACGTTGGATAGTACTTCTTTCAATATGAAATAAATGAATCGTCGTTAATTAGACATGCATTGCCCCTTAACTGCACGTTAATTCTATCGCTTATTATCATTTCAAATTACGATTCCCCGTCATACAGACAGGGATGAAAGACATAACCCATGGCATATACGCCACAAGTTCACCACACTGTCACATAATGGTTTTTGTTGTGTCTCAAAGCGTTTGGGTTTCTGTTATGTGCCAAAATAGTTTTTTTTGTGATGTCCCAAACTGGTTGGTTTTTGGTTATGTCCCAAAATAGTTGGTTTTTGTGATGGCCCAAAATAGTCGGATTATTGTTATGTCCCAAAATAGTTGGTTCTTTGCTATGTTCCAAAATAGTTGGTTTTTCTACATGTCCCTAATACCCGAACTATTTTGAAACACCCATTTTGGTACACAAAATATATAAGTTTAATAAAACAATAAAAATCCAAGATAAACCGAAACATGTTACCGACAGACCAACAGAAAACAAGAAATAATCATCATATTGACTATATTATTTGTCGCCACCAATGTCCCCAAAATGGTTGGTTTTTTGCTAAATGTCCAATATATATATATATATATATATATATATATATATATATATATATATATATATATATATATATATATATATAGATATATATATATATATATCTATATATATATGGATATATATATATATATATATATATCTCTCTATATATATATATATATATCTATATATATATATATATATATATATATATATATATATATATATATATATATATTATATATATATATATATATATATATATATATATATATAGATGTATATATAAATGGCTCTCTCTTCTGAATTTTAAAGCCCTCCCTCCTTTTTCTACTACACTAGCCCGGGGGTCAACCTTCGCCCTTAAGACGGGGGTGTGACCCTGATAAGTAGTCTTGGCTGGTTTCGTTTCCATCTGCCACCTTACGAGTCCACGCCCCATGTGGATTCGTCTGGCCTGGGCTTTTGGGAAAGAAGGCCGGCCTTATCTGACCCAATGGGAGGTCAGCTGTTGGTGGGGTCACGGGCGTAACCCAATGCCTGGAACCCTAATAAATAGCTGGCCTCATCGGAAATTCAGGAAGAGCTACCTAGCAAAGAGACGAAGTATCTGAACAGGATTCAGAGCGAAATTCCAGAGAAGCTGATAAGCTAAAACTCGAATAAACCACAATAACTCAACTACTGGACTCGTGTGTTTTCTCTGGCTAGCGTCCCCACTCAAGCAACTACAAGCAGCTATAATATTCCTATATACGAAGGAGTGCGCAGAAATATAACACGTGATATGGTTATAATAGGGACAAGATGTGGAGTAAACACGTGACATGGTTATAATGGGGACAAGATGTGGTGTAAACACGTGACATGGTTATAATTGGGACAGAAAGAGGAGTAAACACGTGACATGGTTATTATGGGGACAAGATGAGGAGTTAACATGTGACATGGTTATCATGGGGACAAGATGAGGAGTAAACGCGTGACATGGTTACAATAGGGACAAGATGTGGAGTAAACACGTAATATGGTTATAATGGGGACAAGATATGGAGTAAACACGTGACATGGTTATACTTGGGACAAGATAAGGAGTAAACACGTGATATGGTTATAATAGGGACAAGATGTGGAATAAGCACGTGATATGGTTATAATAGGGACAAGATGTAGAGTAAACACGTGACATGGTTATAATTGGGACACGATAAGGAGTAAACACGTGACATGGTTATAATAGGGACAGGATGAGGAGTAAACACGTGACATGGTTATAATTGGGACAGGAAGAGGAGTAAACACGTGACATGGTTATAATGGAGACAAGATAAGGAATAAACACGTGAAATGATTATAATTGGGACAGGAAGAGGAGTTAACACGTGCCATGGTTATAATTGGGACAGGAAGAGGAGTAAATACGTGACATGGTTATAATGGGGACAAGATGAGGAGTAAGCACATGACATGGTTATGATTGGGACAGTAAGAGGACTAAACACGTGACATGGTTATAATAGGGTCATGAAGAGGAATAAACACGTGACATGGTTATAATATGGACAATATTAGGAGTAAATATGTGACATGGTTATAATGAGGACAAGATGAGGAGTAAACACGTGACATGCTTATAATAGGGACAGGAAGAGAAGTAAACACATGACATGGTTATAATGGGGACAGGTCGAGGAGTAAACATGTGATACGCCATAATTGGGACATTGTGATGAATATTAACAATTTCATGGCAATTTCGACCTGGCCTCGTGGGTTTTGTTTAGCCTTTGTGCTGATAGAATTTTGAATAGATGGACAAAAATAAAGCTGCAAATAGAGAAAAATTAATGCAGGTAGAGAAAATAACAATGCAAGTAGAGAAAATCTGTCGTCTCTATTTGGGAACCGGATAGTTCCCCCACTGCCTATACTACTCAAGTGTTTCTGAGAAAATTGCACGCGGTTTACTTAAAAAGCAAGCTATATGGCAAATCTACCTGCCAATGCCCCCCCCCCCCCCCCCCCCCCCCCCAAAAAAAAAAAAATATCAAGTTCTAATGGGGGTGAACCCAATGAATAAATGAGTTCCAGCACTGAGGCTTGACAGAACCCATGAGGCCCGGTCGACATTGCTGTGAAAGTGTACATATTCATCACACTTTTGTATAGTTAAAAATCATGCCTCGAGGCTATGCTGTTTTCAACTAAACGTTATGCCGAGACTAAATCACAACATGTATGGTTGAACATTGTATCAAAGAGTGTATAGCGTCGCTAAGTGCTCTCAAGAGCCTCAGCTCCATGTCCTTAACAGATGCCGACCCCGAGACGACGGATTAACAATCCCATGTGTTTTTGTTGATTTGATAGTAACGTCGCCTGATGACAGCATTGTATTTCATAATCCCCACACAGCTTACCGTTGATATAACGGTAGCGCCACCTAACGATTGCAAAGAATTATAATTAGCGAAGTGATCACCACAGAGCCACTGGAAATGAACCCTCTTAGCGAAGCTATGCACTCTTCGATTGTATTCAATGGCACAATCCAAAGTATCACTGGGCCTGGAAACTATGTCACCTTGGACAAGTACAGGAATGACACGAGAGAGGCATGCTTAATTAGGGTCGTTAGCGGTATTATAACATTCAACAAGCCATATCGACAAAATATGGTAAGAAAAGGGTTTGATAAGAAAATGGTTCAAAAGCACACTAACAATAATGTGTTACCTGAAGCCTGAAAAAATAGGAGTAAATAGGACGAGTTCAGATTGACCTGACAGAGCTGCCGCCTTCTAGGGTGGATTGGAAAAATACAGGGCAGTCCTCGTGGATGAAAATGGGCAATATTTTCTTGGGCCATATGACCACCATTAGATGGACTGAAGCAGGTCATTTTCAGACTCTTGTCTCGGAGAGATCCACTGACTGGAGTCGCAACCCATTGCAAACAACAATCTAAGAGTGGTTCATGAGCAGTGCCAGCCCAGTAAGATTCCCTATTGGGTTAGCATCACCACATCTAACTCATGAAGACAGTGAGTGGCAGTCCACCATGAGGTACACGCTGGCGAGCATGCCTTTGACGCTAGTGGTTACGACAGTCTAGACAGTCAATGATCAGCGGGATCTGGTTTGTATGGCCGGACTAAAGCAAAGCTATGATGTTGACGCTTCTACCGCGCAATAACCCCCATCATTTAAGCTATTGACATCTTTCGGCAGAATATGGAACCACTCTATTCGGGTACTATTCTGATAACTATTTGAATTAATTCGACGCCTACTGGCCATATATCAGGTAAGAATATGGTTGAATACATTTAAGGGTTGAATTAAGGAAAATTCAATTGTAGATTTGAAGGAATTATCGAATATTTTGCGATCGCCGTTGGTAGTCGTACATTTGGTGTCCGTAAACAGTGAACTACCTGCGGACATGTGGGCTATAATGTGTGCAATATTTCGGCAGATAGCACATGTCATCTGGATAAAATAGCTGACTTTATTAATATGTAAACATATGTCAACAGGTATGAAATAATTCACTTTAAGGCATTGGTAAAGCTAACTATTTGACATTTGTTTTCAGGGAACATATTGTTCGTTCTCCACTGAAGGTCCGCTGACACCATACATGGCTGTCCGGCGCGGGGAGTGTTCATTGTCTCAATCGGCATCGGAAGGTATTGAATTTTACCACAGCAATAGATCAATAACATGCGCACATAACTAGGATCAAACTTCCAGTTCACAAAACACATTAGTATTTGTTTGCGACATTTCCTACCATCTGACTTCATCACAGATCTACATAGAAGGAGCTACTCAAGGCGAGACGTCTCAATCTGTTGGGACAGCGGCTGGCTCTGTAGCCGGCAACGGCTACCAGTATAATTACCGGTACCCGCTCCTAACCAGCCTAACCACCACGATCCCTTCATTATAGGATACAAAGTTATGTTTTCGATTTTATTTCACACAATGATGAAAGAACCCTATCCACCACGATTCATAATGTTAATCGCCTCAATCCAAACTAATCAAAGGCAATGAATCGTCACCCGAAGAAATTATAACAAAATAAAATACACTTTATCTTAAGTCTGTACACATATCTAAACTTTGGTAATAACATTGAATGGCTCCGACAAATTCCCACGTTTTAATGCCTGATCTGTGAAGCTTTGGATACTACAACTGGTGGGATATGTTTGCCACCACATTGACCGGCCAACCTTGAACTGCACTGTCACATCCTATTGAAGAGGTTATGGCTATGACATTGGCATCAGTCGCCCATACACCTTCTCATGAAGGTTGTTACTTACATACCAACGCTCTGATTCATATACTGGTTGAGCTCCGTGTGAATGTCAGTGTTCATGAGGTGAACGACTCGGTCTCAGATTATGTCATGGTTCTCCTGTCAGTGTGTCACGGATGAATCGGAAGCAGCAGTTGTGTCAAATTGTTGCCCTTGTCAATGGAGGGTTGTGTCTAATTGTTGCCCTTGTCAAAATAGGGTTGTGTCTACTTGATGTCCTTGTTAAAAAGGAGGGTTGTGTCTACTTGATGCCCTTATTAAAAAGGAAAGTTGTGTCTACTTGATGCCCTTGTTACAAAGGAGGGTTGTGTCTACTTGATGCCCTTGTTACAAAGGAGGGTTGTGTCTACTTGATGCCCTTGTTAAAAGGGAGGGTTGTGTCTACTTGATGCCCTTGTTACAATGGAGGGTTGTGTCTACTTGATGCCCTTGTTAAAAGGGAGAGTATTGTCTTCATGATGTCCTTGTTGACATGTTGTTACTGTACAACATCCTAGAGTCAGTTTGACGAGTTATTACTGCACAATATCCTAGAGCGAGTTTGACGTGTTGTGACTGTACAATATCCTAGAGTCAGTTTGACGTACTGTTACTGTACAATATCCTGGAGCCAGTTTGAGTGCAGGTGCCTCCCAGCATTGTGTGCAGGTGCTCCCAGATGCTGGTGTGAGGACGATCCACGTTTTCGTTCCAATGCAGAATGGCCCAGTTTGTCCCCATCTCATACTGGTTATCCCGGAAGTATATGCGTTTATCGCGTTGTTGAATGTTTTCAGTCAACACGTGCTAGAGTTAACACTGATGTTTGAGTCAACACGTGCTATAGTTGACAATGATGTTTGAGTCAACACGTGCTAGAGTTAACACTAATGTTTGAGTCAACACGTGCTATAGTTGACAATGATGTTTGAGTCAACACGTGCTAAGGTTAACACTGATGTTTTGGTCAACACGTGCTAAAGATAACACTGTGTTTGAGTCAACACGTTTTAAAGTTAATACTGATGCGTGAGTCAACACGTGCTAGCGTTAATACTGATGTTTGAATCAACACGTTCAACACTGATGTTTGAGTCAACACGTGCTAGCGTAAATACTGATGTGTGAGTCAACACGTGGCAGAGTTAACATTGATATTTGAGTCAACACGTGCTAGAGTTAACATGTGACTCTGGAATATGGGGTATGTATGAGGAGAGAGAGGAAGTGGCAGGTGACATGTAGGTCACTCGTGGATGTGGGAAACTAGGGTTTATAATTAATATCAGCTGTAAGGGGTTACTCTATCACTGATGACTTAGAGGTTACGTTATGACGAGTGGTAGGTTTGTTGTCAATTTGGCACTCAACATATCCCTCTCCTGGTAAGTGGATGTATATCCACACAAGAAACTTCATGGGAGAGAAAAAAGTTCATTGGGATTTTCTAAGCTAAGGAAATGACTGCGTAGTGAGTCGAAATGTGAAATGCACATTCCAGTGTACTTTATATCAGAATAGTGAGAAAAAAAATTTGGGTCAGATTGATTATTTATCAGTTAAATCAAGGTATTTGCGGTATTATTATTACATAGTCATGCATGTTACTTTTATCACTATATTTATTGTTGAAAAGGAGAGCTGTTGGTAGATGTCGTGCTCAAGCGCGACCTGGGATAAGCTGTGATCTATGACGGAATTGGTTCTAAACTCATTATACCAATCAGTAGGCCGTGCATCCATATACGTCTGGGACAAGATCCTGCGGGTTACCTGCTACCTGAAATGTTGGTCATGATACTTACTGATCTCGTCAGATCTGTGATCCGTGGTTATCAAGAAGGGAAGATAAAGGGCGAGAAAGTCCTGCTCGGCGAGGACGCCTGAACTTCACCAGAGCTACTTTTCTACCATGGTGCTGTTCATATATATTTCCTTATTGGGATCATACTATTTGTGATGAAGCTCTTTTGAAAATCAAGGTGCCAGCATTTGAATTCCATCGCCATCACTAGAATTCCACCGCAATATTCATCATTTTAGCGTGATATATCGCATTCCATCACGATCTTTAGAATTCCATCGTGGTCCTTAATTGCAATCTTTTGAATTCCTTCGCGTTGTTTGGCATCCACTGCAACCTCTAGCATTATATCTTGATCGTTAGAATTATATTTCAATCTCTAGCATTTCATGGCTATCTGTATAATTCCATTGCATTATTTAGAATTCCATTGAGTGTTTTTAAAGCTCCATCGCGATCTTCAGAATTTTATCGAAAAGAGTGTAATGCATCATTAAATCTTCATCAAAATATCAACAACGGTTTCAAGCAGGAGTTTGATTTCGATCGCGATCAGAAGAATTTCATCGCGTCCATAAGAAATCATCTCTGCTCCACACGGCATCTGATTATTTGTAGAGTAACCTTGACCTTCACGAATTCATCTCGCTGACATTCCGATATGTATACCTCCAGTGTTTTGTTCTCCTTGCTGCTCAATGCCGAGCAGTTTCTCCATGACCTGTGTATCTTCTAAGTGAGAATAATCATCATCTTCACGGACCATGAATATATCTTCATTGCTGTCCTGTTCACCCTAAAACGCGCTAATTTCTTTCGCCATATGACAGGTTGTATAAAAACATATTTTTGGCTTTTTTTGGAAAAACGGCAGAACACTCAACCAGATCACATTCGTTGATATATCTGATATATCATGTTCCCTCATAGCTTTGCATGGTCACGTAAACGTGGTTTCTTTGGATGCCACCATGTCATATAACTTGTGCGCACATTGTTGATAAATTTAGACATTATGAACTTCGACAGTTGGAAGATTTGTCTTGCGTCTTGTGAACTTATTATGTCAATCACCGTCACCAGTTCACATAGGGTCGCTTGATGTCAGAGATCACCACTTCACGCGGATAATCCAATTGAATTGTTCAAACCCAGGGATAAATCTCAGATTCTTTGCTTAACAAAAAGAATGTCGTATTGTGAAAGACAAATTATATAAAAGTAGTTCCTCAGCTTGTGACAAACAAGAATTCCTAGAAGGCAAATAATGACACAATCTGTGAAATGACATCATAAAATCAATAAATACTTTTTATTCAAAGGCCACAAGTGTCACAGGCAAGTTCAACACATTGGTTTTCATCAGAGAAATCTCTCAGAACTCCACCCAATCAGCACCAACCGAATGGGGTTCATCGTGAGATAGGCTGCAATAACATCACGATAACACACAGCAGGCTGTAACAACATTACAATAACACACAGCCTGTGTAACATTACAATAACAGACAACAGCCGGTGATAACATTACAATAACAGACAAAAAATATTTATTTCTTCATAATAACATTACTTGATAGCATTATAACAGACAGCTGCATGTGATAACATTATGATTGCAGACAATAAGCTGTGACAACATTATGATTGAAGACAACAAGCTGTGATAACATTATGATAGCAGACAGCACCAACTTGATTGAAGACACCAGACACAGACCATCAGAGGAATCTAATTGGCTGCTTCAATCTCCTCACATTGGGCAGCATTACATATGCCATCCCCATCCCACATACACAAGTCCTATGTACAACTCAGTTATAAACATATCACTATACCCAACAATGCCAAGGTAAACAATATGTACAGCAACATGTGATCACAGCGCCATGGATCATTCCTACAACAGATGGATTAGGACAGAGTACACATTGGATTGACAGAGTCAGCTGTGTCCTCTTCAGGCAGCCAGACGTGACATGCGCTGTGATGGCGTGACCTGTGACCTTATAGAGCGCCGCCAGGTAGAGACAACGTGCAGACGGCGCCGGGACAACACATCCTCCACTCAGCCCACTGGACGCTAATGGGCGACCATCCCCGTCCCTGGTTGGCAAGCACCTCTGTGACGTCAGCCGTGTAGACGTGATGTTTTGCGCCGTAACGTGCCAGCAGTATCAGCTGTGAGTCACGCTGGGTCAGTACAGCCTGCTTTTTGGGGGAGGTGTAGCAGATGATCTTCTGTACGCGAGTCGCTACCTGCTGTCTGACAGCAGACACTGGTGTGGTGTAGATAGAGCCGCGGTGATCTATAAACACGAGCTGGCCGTTGACGTAGACGATGCCACTTGGATTACCACCGAACTCAGATGGAAGCTCGATGCAGCCTGCTGGGGCTCTCGTCTTCACCCCGTACAGCTGCAGTAGCCATGGGTCTTGCCACGCGGCCCCAGTACAGCCACGTCACTGCCGTCACACACACAGCAGCAGGCGTGGATACATGATACTCCCTGCAGACGACCTGCATCAGTCACACTGTGTGTAGTGCTGTCAATCACCTTTACCTCACCTACCAGTGTAAAACTAGGTTTACTGCCCGCCATGACCAGCAGACTGCTATCACTGACACACATACAGGACCTCTCACGAGCGTGACGTAGCTGACCACAGGTCTGCCAGCTCTCCTGTATCACATCATACTCTATAATGCTTCTCTTTTCTTGACCGGCCCCGGCGATGTATATACTCTCCCCCAGACCACAGCAGGCGACGTTGCTATGAAGCTGACCAGTGGTGGTGTTAGGGGAGTCCACCTCTCGCGGAGGCGACGTCCAGGACGCAGGGTAGATAGACAGCCTGGATGGACGCCACCACACAGTCGCCATACACGACTGACGTGGTACAGCTGCTGATGATGAGGAAGCTGGTATTGATGAGAAAGCTGCTGATGATGAGGGAGCTGCTGATGATGAGGAAGCTGGTATTGATGAGGGAGCTGCTGATGATGAGGGAGCTGGTCGCGATGAGGGAGCTGGTCGTGATGAGGGAGCTAGTCGTGATGAGCAAGCTACAGTTGATGGAGGAGCTGCTGTTTTGGTGGATACAGAGGGAGCTGTTGTTTTGGTGGATACAGAGGGAGCTGTTGTTTTGGTGGATACAGAGGGAGCTGGTGTTGCCGTGGATACAGAGGGAGCTGGTGTTGCCATGGATACAGAGGGAGCTGTCGTTGCCGTGGATACAGAGGGAGCTGTCGTTGCCGTGGATACAGAGGGAGCTGGCGTGTTGAAGCTGCAGTTGATGGGGGACCTGGTGATGCGGTGGCCCACCCCCTCTGGCAGTTACTGACACTTGGTACACAGTTAGTCAGCACTACTCGCTGGCAGTCGTCCGCCAGCTGTTTGATGCCCAGCTTCTTGGCCGCGTCTCCCAGCGCTGAGGCAAATTCTCGGGGCACTTCAACCCGCCCTAAATAGACAAATTCTAACAGGAAATGCATGATTTCGTCATTGATGGTCAGACCCAGGCTGGACAAGGAGGGGTTGTCAGTTAGGATAGGTAGAAGGAAGCTGCATAATGCCACAATGACCACGCGATGCACCTTTTATTCCTGGCTCCGAGTGATCAACGTGAAGTCAGTGAACTGCTGCTTCTTATAAAGCTCCCATTGAACTTGTCGAGTGTCAATGGCGCTGGTTATCTCAGAGGTAATTGTGGCGCCACCTTTGGACACGAATGGATCACTGGAAGCCATTCTGATTGTTGTCAATGTCCTGAAATCAACGTTCTAGTTGATGTCAATTTGCAAGGACTGGCGGAAAAACATCGATCACTATAACTCATATAGGAAAAAAGTTAATTATTCTTGCTCGCACAGCTTAATATGATAGCATTCCAAACACCAGTCTGTTCTTTTGATTATCTTTTGATTTTCTTAATGTAATGGATGAATGTCATGTGTTAACGGTTCAGATTGTTTTTTTAAACTTTTGACGACCTAAGTCGATCTTATTTGGACATGAAATTTATCAATCGCCGATACATTCTTTTCTCAAACATAATTCAGAAGGCACTTTAGAGGAAATGATGAAATTCCAATAAGTCTATACACATGTCACTTAACACATGTCACTCAACACGTATCACTTAACGCTTGTCACTAACCTGTTACTTAACGCATGTCACTTAACGCATGTCATAAAACACATGACACGAAACAAGTCAATAAAAACTTGTCACTAAATGCATGTCTCTTAACTCATGTTACTTAACGCATTTCACTGAACACATGTCACTAAATGTAGGTCACTAAACGCACTTCACTTAACGCATTTCACTGAACACATGTCACTAAATGTAGGTCACTAAACGCACTTCACTTAACGCATTTCACTGAACAAATGTAGCTAAATGTAGGTCACTCAACGCATATCACTGAACACGTGTCACTTAACGCTTGTCATTAACACATGTCACTTAACGTATGTCACTAAACACGTTAATAAACATGTCACTCAACATATGTCAAAACCGTTTTTCAATTAAGTATTACACTTCTTTTCTATGAGAAATCAAAGAATCGGGTCAAAGTTCATTCCACCTGACAATTGAAGTCAATACCAGTATGGTCAGCCATCAGTGTCATAAGTCCAAGCAGTTTACATGCATTTAATTATTGGCTTACGCGTAAAGTGTACAGAAATGCCTATGATCTAGGTGATGTGTAAAATGACTAGTTTACGCGTTATGTTAGCTCCCAAGTAGCTTCTTACGTCGCTGTAGTTTTATAATATATGTCCTGGGCCAATTATCTCTGCTAATTACAAGTTCGCATAAATCCTGTCGTAGCTAATAAGGAGATCAACAAAATGAGTTTATGCGTAGCACCAATATCAATCAAACTCAAATATGGATTACTGTGATAAATTCTGGTCAACCAGCCGGAAACTTTAGGAATGAAGTACAATATTGACGAGTTTCGGATCGTAAATTCATCGATGCTCGCCACCCAAAAACAGCCGTGACACCGCGCCACACAATGTGTTGGAAGCGTTATTGTTTGCTCAATCTCGTTTTCGTGTCCTACCCGACTTCGTGTATTATTAATCAATACCCGTCATGGTCACGTGACATCAGCGAGTCGACCAGGAGGCGATATATATATATATATATATATATATATATATATATATATATATATATATATATATATATATATATATATATATATATATATATATATATATATATATATATCTGACACAAACGGCGCTCCATCGGAAAAGCTTTGTTTACTTGAGTTTACCTGAAACTAGTCATCTTACACATCAACAAGTCATTTTACGTGTAAACTAGATTATAAGCAAGTATGTACATTTTACAAAATGCGTCAACTAATCATTTGACGGGCAAACAAGTCATTTGACGCGTAAACTGCTATGATTTATGCCCCTGATGGCCAACCACATGAGCGCGCGAGATTGACTGTTTCCATAGTTAACGGTCCCTTGTAACATTTTATCATTTATTGTCAATTTCTAAAATATAATGCGATGCTTTTTTTACAACGAGTTATTGAAAAAAAACGCCACACTTTATATCGCGAAACGGCGATATAACGTGATCTAACTCATTTCCGCCTAGACTTTTAATCAATAACAGGTTCTTCTCCGTTTGCGACACTCTTCTTTCTACCGAGCCAGTAAGGATCGGGTGAGTAACTTTTTATTAGTCTGGTAGAAGAAGGCAAGAGGTAGTTTTCTAAGTTGGAAGTGGGAATTGTTTGGCGCGAGTTGCCGCCTTGGTGGCATGAAATCAATGAATTCATTTGTGAGTTCAAAGATTCTTTGATACTGCAACGCGCGGAGCAGCATGCGTTCAAGTCAAAGGTCAGCAGCGATACAACATATGTTGCTGAATGTACGTTGACATTATTTGTGGAGAGGGGGCGTGTTACTTTTCATCCAACTCGTCCTTTTAGTCGCCGTGTTTCGTGCTGCAGTGTTTAGCGAGAATTACCTTGTTTATCAAGTTCATTGAACTCAGTACAACCAGCAAACGACATTTGGAATTCTATTACTGTAGCTAATAAATGAACTCCTCAATTGGAAGAAATCATTATATTATTCACGGTGAGTTTTGCTATCGGCGCTTAGCAAGTCTTCCAACATTGATTACAAAACTATGCGAACAGTACCTACCACGTGTCAAACCAACAAGGATTTTCTTTAAAGAACGGCCCTAGATTGCATTTCCAAAAGGAGTATTGAATCATTCCATTGAGTGTTTTTTCTACACCAAGAGTGATTGATTGCACCCTTTAAAACTCGGCGGGAAAATTTTACATTTATAAAAAAAATCCCACAGCGGATATCTCGCTCAAACAATTGACAAGCGCTACGGAAAAAAAGCATCGCCTTGTCATTTCATCTGCATTTTCGTAAGACTAACCTTATCTACAGAAAAAAAGTTTTCTTGAGACACATTAATATAGCCAGCATGCCTAAATGTTTTTACTGCCACTTGGATTGGATTGAAGTCGCTTGCAATCAAATGTCATTCGATAGTTGCTACAGCGAAAGAGATTAGCTAAATAACGGACACCGAAAAGTTGTTACGGAAACGCTTTATCATAAACAAACCGAACATTCAATTACGAGTCCAAATGAAAGCAGCTAAGACAGAAAGGGTCACAAACGGGAAAGAAAGGAATGATTCTTTTATCACATGAGAGAAATGATTAACCTCACATATGCGTGGGATCAACATTCCAGGCAGAAGTTAAATACTACGAGCCTTTCCTAGAGCACAACGTTATGATGTCATATATAGAGAATATACATAGAACACATCATGACATAACTCGGTGGGCTGATCCAAACGCTATGACCTCCCGTTGAGCTAAATGCTACACAAAGAGGGTCGCCTCCAAATAAGTAAGCTTGCAAATGGGTTAAATAAACGGACGTCATCAGGAGAGGCTACAATATAATGCACGAAAGCACTCGGGTGGAGGCCAAAGTATGCCCTCTTTAACGCAGCTATGAGCTCTTAGTTATATCCAGCACACATACACCAATCTCAGTTATCACACCCCCCTCACTATAATTTCCCTTGCCATGACTCGACCCTCACTATCCTTTCCCCGCCACCACGCGACCGTCACTCTAACTCAACCCTCATATCCCCCCTAACCATACATCCCCTAACCAGAACTTCCCCCACCATAGCCCCTCACTTTACCTTCCCTTCTGTCATTAGATCCTCACTTTCCCCACTATCACTCGATCATCACTATCCTTCCCCAATATGACTTGACCATCACTTTACCTTCCCCACTATCACTTGACCATCACTTTACCATCCCCACTATCACTTGACCATCACTTTACCTTCCCCACTATCACTTGACCATCACTTTACCTATCCCACTATCACTTGACCATCACTATCCTCCCCCACTATCACTTGACCATCACTTTCATTCCCCACTATCACTTGACCATCACTATCCTCCCCCATTATCACTTGACCATCACTTTCATTCCCCACTATCACTTGACCATCACTTTCCTTCCCCACTATCACTTGACCATCACTATTTTTCCCCACTATCACTTGCCCATCACTATCCTTCCCCACTATCACTTGACCATCACTATCCTTTCCCACTATCACTTGACCATCACTATCCTTTCCCACTATCACTTGACCATCACTTTCATTCCCCACCTCACTTGCCCATCACTATCCTTTTCCCCACTATCACTTGACCCTCACTATCCTTTCCCACTATCACTTGATATCCCTTTACTATCCTTTCCCTTGCCTTATCACCCCTCATCTAACCCTCACCTTCACTTGACCTCCACAATCCTTTTCCCTCACCCTCATTTGACCCTCACTATCCTTTCCCTCCCCTCCCAATATACTCGACCCTCACTATCCTTTCCCTCACATGCCTTGACTGGACCCTCACTACCTTTTCCCTCATCAATACTTGACTACCACCATCATTCCCCTCACTCCAGTGATCCGCACATTTTTGGGCGCATCCCTTATCCCACCCTCACTATCATTTCCTTTACCCTCACTATCATTTCCTTTACCCTCACTATCATTTCCTTTACCCTCACTATCATTTCCTTTACCCTCACTATCATTTCCTTTACCCTCACTATCATTTCCTTTACCCTCACTATCATTTCCTTTACCCTCACTATCATTTCCTTCACCCTCACTATCATTTCCTTCACCCTCACTATCATAACCCTCAACATAACTCGACCCTCATTATCCTCTTTGTCAACCTCATTTTACCCCAATCATTCTCTTCCTTCAGCTTTACTCGACCTAGGTATCCTCTTTCCTCACCATCATTAGAACCTCAATTTCTCATCCCTCACCATCACGTGGACCTCAATATCCATTCCCTGACCCTCACTAAACCTTCACTATCTATTCACTTACAATCACTTAACCTTCGCTTTCCATATTCCTCACCATCAATTGACCCTCACTATCATTTGCCAAACAATGCTAATCTATTGCAACCAGACACCTGTCTGCAATTGCCAAACAATGACTGACGGTATTTTCCCAGGCGACACCCAATTGATCATATATGCAAAGCTTGCATTCATTTAAATAGCTTCTAGAACCCTCATCGAAAGTTGAGATCAAATTATTCTGGTCAGAATCATTCAAGATCGTCTCCATCCACTCATTTGTGGTTAGAAGCTCATTGTTCTCATTAATACTTGCTTCCCAATCAGCTTGCAGTCGTTTTATCCTAGCATCTAGTGCATTGTCCTTAATAACAGGTTTCTCTTTGTCCAAGCAGGCCAACTTTTTCCTTACATAAGACTCCCTCTTTGGGCCCGCTTTATAACCTTTCTTACCTTTTCCAATGTTTGGGCCATCAATGCTTTGCTAGAGTTATATTGAGCCAAGGCTTTCTCATTCTCTACACCCTCCAACTCCAAAGTGCGATTTCTCTCCCCTACAAGAGCTAACTCCACAGCCAAAGATGCTGCTGCCCCCTCATGACCACACTGGACATGAGGATGTAGTCAAGAAAACTGCATTGGTACAGAGGGGCTTTTACAACAGGAAAATTGAACGCTGAGTTAAGAAAACCCTCATACCATCCCATTTCTTTTGCACTGACCCTATTGCTGTTTAACTTCTTGTGTCGAGCTATTTCTCCATCAAGACTCTTACGTAAATTCTTAAAGCTTAAGGGCACAGGCGCTGGCTGGTGGGATTGGAGGTAATTCCCTCTTCTCCTCTTTCCACTTTTCTATTAATGCCTTGTTAAACATACCAACTCCCAAACAAAATTAACTTATAAACTATTGTCCAATAGCAAGTCTTGACGAAAACATACATTGATAAAACGTACTAGCTGCCTACCAAGACCAATGAAATTCTCCTGGTCCAGACTAGGGCAAGCACAAGCAGCATTTTGCCTTTGAAGTTATTGGCCTGTAACGGATTTTTGGGTTTTTGAATCTACAACCCCAAATAAATAAATCAGGTACCATATTAAGTTAAAGATTCGAAAGACATAATACCGATAAGGCAAGCTATGCACTCTCCTGGCACGGGCATGACAAAATCGAAAATTCTAAAATGTTCCACTATACTTGAATTATGTATATAGATGGATAATCGGGGCCAGATTGATAAATGAACAAAAATCGACTCTGTTTGACCCCAAGCAACAGAGCCGTGTAAGCGATCTTGAGTCGGCTGTGTGAAGGCAAGCTATGCGCTCTCCCGGCACGGGCATGACAAAATCGAACATTGTAAAGTTTAAAATTCAACAAAATATTTACAATTGATTCAAAAATAAGTTTTACCAAAGTGTTCCACTATATTTGAATTATCCCCTTGTATAGATGGATAATCGGGGCCAGATTGATAAATGTACGAAAATCAACATTTTTTGACGACGCACGATCATCGGTGGTTGCGGGCGTGCGCAGCCGTGTTGAGTCAAGGCAAGGTGGACCCTGATACGGGCTCACGTGGCTAGCATGAGTGGATTGGACGACATTTTGCAAAAGTGCAAAATACGACGAAACATTTACATTTAATCTGAAAAGAAAACCCTCATATATGTAACATCATACTTAAATTTGTCAAAAGTGTATCCAAAAAAAAGTGTATCATTCGTCCATGTATCTTAAATATAAATACCAGTTAGAGCAAGTTGAAAACAATTGGAAATAACATTGAGGCACAAGCGCGGCCGCCTGCGGCGAGGTTCGGCTGACACCCCTATCACTAAAGAGTCGAAGTATCAAGTGAATGTCGTCCGACAATATTTCGCTGGGGAAGTTCTTTCTCGCTAAATTTTCACCCAATTTATGCACAAATGACCACTAGATACATATAGTTACACTTACCCTTTATATGGAAGATAAAATGATTTGAAATGAGACAATCTGTACGATTCGCACTGCCGTCTGACTTCTTGGCTGCTTCCTGGTCGTTAGCTGGACTAACGCTCAATTTCAAAAGTGTAACAGCGCTGAGAGAGCTGAAGCGCCAGTGGGCGATGCTTGTTGGCCAACCAACAAGCGTGCAAAATGAAGGGAGCATTAATTGTCACATATATTCTGAAGAAATATTCATGCTTTAACCTCATGATGGCGATATAACAAATTGAACACGCTAGTGAGGTCTACTTATATATATATATATATATATATATAGATATATATATATATATAGATATATATATATATATATATATATATATATATAGATAGATATAGATATAGATATATATATATATAGAGATATATATATATAGAGATATATATATGTATATATATATATATATATATGTATATATATATATATATATATATATATCTATATATATCTATATATCTCTCTATATATATATATATATATATATATCTATATATATATATATATATATATATATATATATATATATATATATACCCCCCACACACACACACTTACTCTAAACAGTTGCTACCCTCCGTACAGTTTTTAAACTTGGTACTGTTTTGACTCTGGTGAAGAAGGATATATTTGTATTTTTACTTGGTCGAGTTATTACTCTAGATATAGTTATCACCCTGATTATAGTTGCAACTCTTGGTGGAGTTTTTACTATTGATACGATTGTAACTCTGGGTACAGTTGTTGCCTTTGTTACTGTTGTTTACCTGGGTACAGTTCTTATCCCCAGTAATACCCAACGCCAATACTCCCACCTCCTGTCCTTTGTAAGAAAAGTGGTGACTCAATATTTTAGTATTTGTCGCAAATGGGTTTGAAATTTATTATCTGAACATTTAATAATAGGTTGTTTGAATAATTCTGGGTGTAGAGGAAAATGGTATCTGGGCTACAGTGAATATACAGGTAATGTGTATGTTGTAGTGAGTATATATTACGCTATATTACAGCACTGTATATTGCATTTTACCTGCGATAAAGTTGATGTTGTTACCATCCATTGAATGAACCGTCGCTGAATAGTAAATACTTGGGGGGAATGAATGACTGTTTTAGCTGTCACTTTCATCTATTAACGATCCTAAGATAAAGCTGATCGACCTAGACATAAACCGAACTCTTTGGTTAAGGGGTTATCACCAAAAGAGGACGTGACTCGAATACACTGGAATGTGGTGCGAGGTGAGATATTACAACGTGGGGTAGATATATACTATAAGACATTCTGCTTTGAATACAATGACGAGGAAAATATAGCATACACCCACATTCCATATTTGACAACATTAATGAGGTGCACTCTTTTAGTTATCAGTCCTAGCTGGAAGATGTGCTGACATAGTAGCATCAACGATGTTATCTCATTTATAATTTCATCAGCTTTGCCGCTCTCTGGCATTCTCTCTGTATGGTATAATCATCAATATACATTTATTCACAGATAAGTTTGAATAATATAAATGTTGGCTTGTAGCGCCATTAAGCCAATGCAATTAGATTACATTCGCGCTGATGATGTCAACAACTCAGCAAATTTTTAAGACTCTTGAACTGATAATTACTATTTTATTAGCAATCGAAAATTTGACGAAAATTGACTTAGTGAAAGGGAGCAGACAGTAGAGGCGGCTTTTGTTCAGCGCTATCAGTCAAACCAGTGAAGAGCCAGCATAAGTGATGCCCGATGTACTTCAAGTTTACTTTTTGAGAGAACTGTCGTGTATTTAGAGCAGAAACTGTTACACCTATGTTTAGAATTGAATTGGCATCCTTCGAGTGTAAACAAATTTAGGATACGACCAATTATGACGAACAAACGACGCGATAGCCCAGTTTAAACTTTGATTCGTTCACGCTATTAATGTCAACATCTGAGCTGATTTGTTATGACTTTGATAATTGCTTGTTACAACCATATAATTCATATGTTTGCAACTGCAGTAGTTATAAAGGAGATAGTTACAGAAAAAAATCGACGAAAAATCGATCTCATAAGCTTCCAACACTGCGCATGTGCGTCAAAATGAATCGGTAGTTGTGTCCCAGCATGATCTATCATTCCCCAAAATTTCATGTTGATATGTCCAACCGTTCCGGAGAAAAGCCCGAAAAACTGGAGCAAAAATCGCGACAGGTACCCTAAAAAACATGTCACTATAAAAAAGTACAAAAAGTGAAAACTAGTATTTTTACTCTTATTCCATGCTACGTTAATTGCTTGTTACAACAATGTTATTCATATTTTCGTAACTGCAGTAGTTATGGAGGAGATAGTTACAGAAAATGGGAAAAAACCCGACGAAAATCGATCCCATCAGCCTCCAATACTGCGCATGCTAGTCAAACTAGATCGGTTGTGTCCCAACTTGAGCCATCATTTACCAAAATTTCCTGTTGATATGTCCAACCGTTCCGAAGAAAAGCCCGAAAAATCTAGGCTGGAGAAGAAAAAAAAAAATAATAATAATCTATAGTTGGAGAACCTAATTAGGTTCAGTGTAAATAAACTTGCTAATTACGTCATGTTGGTATAGCTGATACACCTCAGCTCTAATAGTTGCTGGTTAGATCATGTTGGCATAGCTGACGCATCTCAGCTCTAACTTGCTGGTTAGGTCATGTTCGGATAGCTGACACACCTCAGCTCTAACTTGCTAGTCAGAGAAATCAGTCCATGGATAGTTGTAAAGGTAAATGTCGTTTAAATAAATTACAATTTATTAAATATTATCAGATATATGATACATTTCTTATATTCGTTACCAACATGTTTGTTATATAGATAAAATTAATTGGGCGTTGTAATGTTGCATACAATTTCACAGGTACTCTTTTTGAATATTGTACATGGCCTCAGCACCCACATCAACCAGATAAAATGAAAGCATCTGTTGTAGAAATATTGACCAATAATCTCATAGTATTGGCCAGTACATTCAATTATAATGTGTTAACTTGTAACCTTATGTAGGGGTAGCCTCAAGTATTCTTACTAGCCAGTTTCAGACAAAAAACATCGACTATCATGCACAAGTGTATTAATATCGTTCGCTTGACTAGTGGGAATTCTAGTCATCTCTTTTATATCCCAAATAAATTAAAAACAGACACAAGTCAATAGGGTATTTACACTCCGTAATAATGAGACAAGGAGAGGATAAGCCACTGTCAGACGGTAATATAAATATGCAATTATAAATATATACAACAAGACCTAACCAGCACAAATAGACAACTGAGGCAAGGAGGAGAACCAACCACCATTCATAGACTAATGAGGCAAGGAGGAGACCCAACCACCACACATAGACAACTGAGGCAAGGAGGAGAACCAACCACCATTCATAGACTAATGAGGCAAGGAGGAGACCCAACCACCACACATAGACAACTGAGGCAAGGAGGAGAACCAACCACCATTCATAGACTAATGAGGCAAGGAGGAGACCCAACCACCACACATAGACAACTGAGGCAAGGAGGAGACCCAACCACCTCACACAGACTACTGAGGCAAGGAGGAGACCTAACCAACACACATAGACTAATTAGGCAAGGATTATTAATGAATAAAAATTATTTAATTGAAACGTGTACATTACTAGTACATAACTGTATCAACATACAAATCACCGTATGACATATTTAAAGATTCCTTAAACTAAGTACAATGGGTGGAATCTTTGGCAAGTGGGGTTGGCAGCAAGGTAGGGGCCATAACCAGAGCCTGTAACTGCTCCTGCCGACGAAATAGCTTGAAAAGGAGGTGGTGGTGAGGGAGGTGGTGGAAAATTTTAGATGTGACTGCGATGTAGGCAACGTGAAAAAGAGCTAGCGGCAAGATGTTACCGTTTATCATCTGGTATTGGTCCAGGCGGGTCACGTGGGCGTTCCCAACTTAGATCTACTTTATGTAATAGATATTTATAGGAGGGAGTTATGAGAGGGCATCCAACCTTCACATAAATCATGTTTCATTCACATCTGATGTGACCTGTCATTAAATAATCTTCATATGTTTTAACTTTCTTTTGTTTCGTTTTATTAGCGATGGATGTAGATGTTGATACAGAGAGCTCTGGATCTAGGCAGCTCATCACCAATCATCTTAAAGGTTCGGTAAAAACAATATCTGTTGTTTCAAATTGGGTATCTGCTTTTCTTTCTTATAAGTTAAGCCATCAACTATGCCAGTTTATGCGTAATCCACAAAAAGTGTTATGTTCTTTTTGGGAATAGATATAAAATTTGCTTGCATGTGAAATGAATTGCATACTATTCAGTTACTATTGTGTAAAGAATGCTTTCACTTTCTAGACTTGGAATATTCATGGCGTGAAATGAGTATCGAGCTTGCCTTGAGGGAGGGAGAAGCGTGAATCCCCGGCTTACCACAAGAGTAAGTTCAGTATGAAACACGATTCATGTTGTAAATGAGTATACTTTCTTCTCACAACCCTTAATTGTTAATTTATCTTTTGTGAGATTCGTCCAACAGCTGTAGTCTCCATCAGAACATTTCTTTTATAGATAAATTCAGTTGCCTTTGGTAATTTCATGAGGGAAACCAAATTGTCAGACTAAGAAAAGTATTATGTTTTTTGTATATAAGTATATGAGGCAGCATTGCACTAAAGAAATGCTGCAAGACAGGTTGATTTACCTTGACCGAGTGTTTTATTGAAATTTGCTGCCACATGTTATTTATGTGATTCAGTCATCAAGTCAATCTATGGCTTAAAATATAGTATTTATTCAGCACTGTAAATATGATATACAGTGCTTGCATTGGAGTTAAAGTATTTGCTATATGATAACATGTGGTCTCATAGCATATAGTGAACAGGTATAGAATATATATTTCATGTTCAAGGAATGCATATTGGACTTAATCAAATTACTTATTGTTTTAGGAAAGATATGGAGTATATTACCAGAAACAACATCCAGTGCCAGTTTGATATCCTATTCAACTGCACCGTGCCCGCTGTGTCCCTTGAGCAAATATGCAGCTACTAAACCATGTCAAATGCGGTGGCATATGAAGCGCTTCACGACAAGCATAGTGTTACATGCAGAGGTAGGTAATAACTTATCAGTGAATATATTATATATAAATAGCTAATTGTAATCCAATGTGTATAAAACACAGACCATTTTGTCTCAGTGAGACAGTCGATACAGGCATGAGTGCTGTAGTTGGCAGTCAAGCCGGGTCATGTAGGTGGACAGAGGTTACCTACGCGTCTGCTCACGTTTGTGAAGACGCCTAGGATGCACCCACAAATCACAAACCAGGGCTAACATCACGCATGTTCCAGATCGACCAGTGTGAATTTGACTATCATCGCACCATTTCTGTCTACTTTGGCGTTCACTCTTACCAGCCAACTTGTTTTCTTGTAAATTGCTTTTCGCTCTAGCGCATCGGCATTTTTGTGGACTGATAACATATCCTCATTAGCAACCAAGTCATTAATGGACAGTATTAGACCCACATTACAGTCAATAGCTTAAAATTCTTCCTCTACAACTCACTTATCTTTTAGTTCCGTGATTCTTCTAAATTATTTGATAGACATTATTATTTCACCATAAGCTGTCGCATTGTATGTATTCGATTGTCATGTATATTGCAATTTTTTATCTTATCATGCAATTTTTTATCTTATCATCAATCATCACTCATCATGTATATATACGTTAATAAGTCAGTGAGGGGAGCACACTTCTCAGCCGGTCTGGAGCATTATCAGGTAAAACTCACCTCCCCCTCCACTGGAGTAGGGTTGGGTGGCCTGCTCGCGGCAACTCTTTATCTCGTATATATACATTACCAAATTAAAAATCTGGCACATTGCCCATCCATTTTCTAAAGAATAAAAAGTCTTATTTATCCTTCCAAATTTTCTAAAAGTGGTCTTTTTCATTTCACCCTTAATAACATTTTAGCAATAAACGCAACTTTAAACATGTCATAGCCAAACTTATTTAATTTTTCAGAAATTAAACACATAAAAGTATATATTCTGTTCAATATTTAATTTTAAATTAAAACTAAATTTGGTTTGGCTATGATAAACTAAGTAATACTTTTATGTATTTTTGTGTGTTGATATTCATCCACATTAAAGGAGAGGGATATGTCGTGGATCATTTATCTAAAATATGCGACTGCAGAGAAAACCTTAAAGCCCTATCTCCTTAACACCCTACAACCTTCATACCATGAGGAACGCGCTACGCGTGCCCTCATTAGTCAACTAATTAAAGGCTTTAAGCCTCAACTCTAACTACATAGTTGCTGCCCGCCAACTTGAACAGTCACGAGGAAGCCCTCAAACAAGCAGCATCTCCTGGTATCCCCTCCTTCAATAGTCTTCAAGCACACCTTTCGACAGTCATCAAAAGAACCTTAAACTGAATCAAGAGAAGTTTATATTTCGGCCCCCTACAACGTCGTTGACTTGCTTCTACAACTACACATAGCCATCAAGAGAA
This sequence comes from Urechis unicinctus, assembly GCA_034190875.2. Taxonomy (NCBI): domain Eukaryota; kingdom Metazoa; phylum Annelida; class Polychaeta; order Xenopneusta; family Urechidae; genus Urechis; species Urechis unicinctus. The sequence continues at coordinate 71,625,404 of CM067358.1, read as the reverse complement.
TATAGCCACAACAGGTGTGTCAGCTATGCCAACATGACCTAACCAGCAAGTTAGAGCTGAGGTGTGTCAGCTATGCCAACATTACCATACCAGCAAGTTAGAACTGTCAGATGTGCCAACATGACCCAACCAGCAAGTTAGAGCAGAGGTATGTCAGCTATGCCAACATGACCCAACCAGCAAGTTAGAGCTGAGGTGTGTATGTCAGCTTTCCCAACATAATTGTCAATTGTAGACCGTAAAGCAAATTCCCGAATCGGGCTAATAAATTATTTTATCTTATTATCTTATCTTATGCACGATGTAAATTTGTCACCACCGAAAACAGCTGTAGCAACTGAAATAACAATGCTCCCCTAGTTAAGCGCATGCGCAATTGGGGCTTGCTCGTTAGGTGGTGCTTGGCCGACAAGCATCACCGACTGGGTTGTCAGCTCTCTCAGCGCTGAATCCCTACTCGCTCAATTTCGCTTTCCGAGGAAGTACACGGCATGTGACCGAAATGTTTCACTACATAACACCGACTTCTGTAAGTTCCAGTAGATGACGCAATGTTATTCCCGCCATTTAGTCGCTAGAGTACGCCTCCTTACTTTCATCATTATAAGAACAACCCCATGCGCCGTATTGCTTCAGTATGTCGTACACACGCACAGATCCAGTTTACCGACTTCGATTTAGTTTTGAATCCAGAAGGAACATTTTTAAAAATTCTTCCAGCACTCACAGAATCCGACTTGAAAGTTCTCCAATTCGACATTGAATGCTAGCAAGGAATGACCTCAAGTTAGAACCCTCCATCATTAAATACCTATATACAATACATTATTCCACATTGAGCGATAAAACTCGGAGTTATACTGGTCTGTTGTCACATCAAGTTATGCATATTAATAAAGAACTGACATTTAGAAAGCTATTCTCTCTGATCGATCCATTTCCCAACTGATTCACAATGGCAGCGTTATCAAAATAACTGGGGCATAATAATGATAGTGGCATCATAATGACCAAGGCATGATAATTGATATGATGACCAATGCTAGTGCTCCAACCAAAGTGTTGATAGCCAAGCTAAAAATATTTGTTTCAACTGCAGGTTTTCTTTTAACAAAATGCTATTTCAATTGTTGTTGTATTAATTTGTTGTGGTGATGAAATGGACGATTTGTGGTCATCACTTCGTTCAACAACGAAGTGTTACATCGACAGGTGATGCAACACGAAGACCGTGATGCTTAGACAGCATCCCATCCTCAAAGTGTCACAGGGCTCACACCCGCCGAGCAACTGCTGCTGGGATTGAGGTCAAAGGTCATTCCATGGTGGTCCATAGAACCGTGGTCCATAGAACCATGGTCCATAGAACCGTGGTCCATAGAACCATGGTCCATATAACCGTGGTCCATAGAACCGTGGTTCATGGTGGTGTGAGTGGACCTTTGGGCTCTGTTCAAAACTTTGGACATATTTCTTCCCTTAGTAACATCAAGCTTATAACATTCCCCTTCTATTCCCACAGTGACAGCTGCTGGGCCCTATCACATGGTATTGATAAAGCCTTCACAATGTTTGAGAAGCCTTTTTCAATCGTCTGGGGGCGGGGATGGGTGGTCCCTTATGATTTCTGAGACAAACACATATCAAAGTTAAGAAAACCGTCAGGAAAAACACATAACATAGCAATTGGAGCTTAGGCTAGACCATTATGATCTTACCATCAATCTCGCTTGCTGTAGCATTATATCGAATGATAGTTTAACATGTGATCCTACAGTTAGGATCATAATGGTCTAGCCCATTTGCGCCGCTGATTAAGTCCGTGTGTTGACCTTGACTCTCTTAACTAGCTATCTCAGCAGTTCATTCATGAGCACATTCCTAAGATGAACCGTGTGTTATAACAATATAAGATGAATGTGGTATTTTAACTGAAAGTTACTCCCAATTTATGCTTGCAAACTTGCTTCACATTATTGAAGCAGCCTAATTTGGGAGGTCTTTCATCTAACAATTAGCGCGGACTATGAACGATTGCTATCAAAATATCGATGTTTTAGTCACAAACTCAATCTACTTAAACGTAAATATAAACAACAACATTATTGCGACTTCTAATTGCAGAGCTTGTCCACATCAACGACACAATTGCTCATCACGTATCTTCTGAAGCTTATTTTCTGATAACTCGTTACTAACTCTCAATTCACTATGTATACATAACTGTACGTTGCCGTCACTGGTAACAATACAAATAGGAAGAAACACATGTCAGAGAGCACCATGATATAGTGCAGAAGCACGCGGATAAGGTCGAACGCTATATATATATAGATATATATATATATAGATAAATATAAATATTCATGAATATATATATACGATACTAATTTATACGGATAAATCCAACCTTTCGTGCCCTTATATATTTGCGTTTATTTGCTGAATACCTAACTTTTGAAATCATTTTCCTTCAACATGGATTTGAATTATAATATTTGTTGTAGATGTGATCCTTATGAACCAATGTTAGCGTTTCTTGAACTTAATCATAGTTGTAGATAAGCGAATAATGAGAAAAAAACACAATTTTCGGTATCACAATTTCAAAATCAATCAAATCTTTTAATTATTCAAACAAACATATTTTACACTCATGTCTAAACATTATTTTTACCATATATATGTATATATATATGTATGTATATAAATTATTTTTCTTATACATAATGAATATATATATATATATATATATATATATATATATATATATATATATATATATATATATATATATATATATATATATATATATATATATATATATATATATATATATATATATATATATATATATATATTCATTGTGTATGAGAAAAATAATTTTTGTTGTAGATGGGATCCTTATAAACCATTTGTAGCGATCTATTTCAATTTTTGCCGATAGAAAAATGATGAGTTATTGGTAATTGAATTTTAGCCTCAACTAAATCTTTTAATACTTCAAATTAACATATTCAACTCTCATTAAAAAACATTATTTAGACCATTTGGGTCACAGTATATATGGTTGTCGAGAAGATATTGAAGTTTTCGGGTTATGTCAATCTCGCATATGTATGAAGTTCTGTTCATCACGCCATGATCCATTCAGCAAAATGGACTTTCTGGTTTGTCTAAATTTCATATTGTTGTTGTCGTTTGTTGTAAGCTCTCGCGCCGCGTGTTAATCACATTCGTACTGTTAAAACCTCCCAAACATTGGCAGGCGCAGCAGTCATTAACCGTCTTGATTTCATGATATCAGTAGAATTAACAGCAGAGCAGTGCAATTGGAGTTCGCGAATCTGTTATTCTAAGAAGATGCAGTTTACGAAAATCACGGCTAGGTGTGGGTGGTTCCACACTGCAAGGGGTTCACATTAGCAGATCGTATGTTGCGTTCAGCATAAACATTAGTAAATAACCGTAGCTTTATTCTCTTGCATACTTTTGGATGAATTGTTCTTTTAATACATAGTTGTAGCTCGATATTCGGCTAGAAATGAGAGTGATCGGGCGTGTTGCCTCTGGTGATAGTCATATTTCCGTTGCGTCTTGTGGTAATATCGACTTAGTTATTTCCTGCGATACATCTCATTTAATTGGAATGATGCACTGAGGTGCCCAAGCGTATACCTGACAATCTTACCATAATTGTTAAGCCATGTTTGTCCTTTATTCTATTTTGATACGCAACGCTACTTGTGTTCAACTTTGCTTTCAACATCAATGCAATGTCAGAAAACTGAATGCAATTCATATGCTAATGCCTCTGCATGGCGTGAGTTCACCATGCGGGCTATCCAGTTTGCTGATTCACCCAACGTAAGTTTATCAAAACCCTGCATTATTCAAGATGAAAGTTGATGAAGATTTTTCGGACTGGAACAAAGTTACCTGAATAAGGATTGTTCAGCTAAATATTTAATGGTGAGAATGCCCTGGAGATATGCAGAGGTCCCTTAATGCTTAGTTGATGCAAGTGGTTATCTCATCGATGTTTCAACCCAAACAGATCCGACTACATATGGTGTTCTGTAGCACAGAGTCGGTTTGAGACCATGGCATTACAATTACGTTGAATTAAGCCGCTACAACTCTTGCAACATTTGTTGAAGCTCCATCTATCTAGCAACGGAGTAAGTCTGGGCGAAAAAGATTACTAATTATTTCGTAAGCGAGTGTGTGTGGTATTTTGCTTTACCATGAGCTATGTTTTAGTGTGGGTGTGTTTACCATTATGATTCTACTTGGATCTTGACATGTCGTAATACTGGACTCAATGGTGAGGCTAACAATGCAAGGCTGTTGAGCTGACAAGCAAACATCAACGCATATTTGTCGGTAGTTCAGAATTATATGGCTATCCTGAACATGGATGATATTTGGCAGCGACCATGTTGGTCTTGTGGAGGACTGCTAAACAATGAACTCTCACGCACCATTCACGGTTAACACGTATCGTGTTGTCAAAACGGTTCTTTGATATTTCCTTTACAAAGTTACGAGTGCGACATGATAAATGGAATCTACACAGCGTTGCTCTTTGTGTGGATGCCGATATGACGTTGTGTGTGTGATCTTACGTTTCAAATCTCTAAGGTGTTAACTGCTTAACAAAGATAATACGATGATATATAAGGAACAAAGATGGTAGAGCAAATTAGGTGTCGTCTCGAGCTCTTTCATTGAACACAGAGGAGCTTGGCGCATTTTCATGGCTATGTCAGCGACATGACGTTATATGAAACCGATTGCTGCGTCAGGTATTTGTACAGTTATAGCTGTAATCAGCCTTCACGTTACCCAAGAGTGAGTCGACAGTTGTATTCTGTTACATGCAACTCATATAGATACATAAGACTGGTACTCCTGAGAGATTGTACAAAGTATTGATGTTTTCAAACATAAATTTTCCTAGGAAACGGAAATTAAATTCAAGATAATGATATCATAGTGCTCAGAGAGTATCAACCGAGAGACTGAACAATAACAACAAGACCATGATAAGGATGAAAGAGAACTAAGAGAACTATCGATTCATAACAACGACATGGAGAAAGACAGGCGTCCTTTAATATATAGAGACTTTGAAAGTTATTTCAATGCATCTATCGATGTTATCAGTTTTGAAGTCTATAGATCTCCCTGCATTATGGAATCACATCACTGCCCTATCGGCATTGCCGCCAATAATGTTGAATTAAGCAGCCATAGCAGGCGGAAAATCCAGATATTCGATCTAACCACGTGTTGATCACGATAATTTGCTTGGTGAACTAAATTGAAAATGAAGTAAAAAAAAGACGAACCCTCTTTGTGCAAAAGGGTATGAGAGGCATTGAGCTGGGAAAAAAAAGAACAGTTAGTTTATCGTTCCTTGTGGTGCAGTGCTATTTTTTCTGCTGCTCGGATTGCTATGGCTGAAAACAGCGACCGGTCAGGTATTGTATTAACAAAAGGATGCAAAAGCGCAAATGTCATTGTGAATGAAGCACCGGACCCACTGTTTAGTTATGCAACAATGCTGATCCTCTGAACGGTAACGAAATGATTCCGATTATAAAAGACAATGTTAATACCTGATGGCCCCTAGGAAACAATGCGCTTTCGCACACGCATATTGGCACTGACACGAAATGCTGATTACTTAATATCGATTCAATAACGTTTGTCTTGCACAAAAACGCCGTCCGTCATCATACATACATGGCAACACTTAAAACCAAGTTCCACCTTTCCAGCCAGCCGCTAGTATATGACGGCATAAGGTAATGTTTGACAGTAAGCACATTGAAACTGTTTGGAGGTCATGATTGGCATCTTACGGCTTTGACACTAATATATGTACTCAGCTATGTAACTTTCTCCGCTGCTTGTATCACCCCCCACAAACGCGCTCATACACGCAGACACACCATCTGCTCGCACTCACGCTCATAACACTCCAAGCCAAGGCACGCCACAATTCAGATACCTTTATTTACAACCTCTGTTTTCGCCACGTTGGGACAAGCAAAATTGACCCTCATTCAGACCCGCATGTTCGGTGGCCCTTATTCCAAATTAACATTTTACCTTATCAACATGTCCCACTCAAATTTAAAGCGCTTGTAAACAGATACCGCCTTTGTTACATAATCCAATCAGCGATAAATACAGGTAAATGCCAACATGTTCAGATACGCACAAGCTGCCCTCATACCACTCGAAATTGGCTACCAATGCCCTACATCCATTGCCCTATAAATACCAGGCTCCGCTCACACACAACACATTCGAACTCAACCAAGACATGACAACACTACGAGACACACACGAAACAGAAACTCGGAAAGGGAACTCACGAGCGTGCCAGAATATCATACCAGAATAAAGGAAAGTCGTAAATATAAAGTTAACGTGTCTCATTTTCATCAACCGGTACCTCGAAAGCACCCCCGAAGTGACCCAAGGCAAGAGACCATCTATAGCATAGAAACTACGCGGTCACACTTGCACAAACCTGGGTATGAAAACTTATGATACCAATTAAGTTCATTTATGCAAGGTTGCTTTAAATTGGTAACAATGCTGCCATAAAGTATATGATTGATTAAACTGATGCTGCTTCAGCAATAGAAGGTCTTAGAAAACTAATTTTAAGGTATGTTTTACATAAGAGTACTCTACTTGAAGTCACTGTGTTAAGCAATATAATGAATGAAATAACCATTGACTGTATGGATGATATTCACAGCAGGAATCAAACATGTAATACATTGGATAACGTCAACTATATCATCGAGGATGCACAACATTCAAAGAATATATCGGTTCTGGAAAGAGCAGTAGAGAATGATATTTCAACAAACATATATTTAGCCCGAATTAAATACATAACTTAAATCGACTGGTTATTTATTGTTCTTAATTCCTGAAGCAATATACGAATAAGGGCATTGATTACATGGTAGTAGATTAAGTATACAGCCCCATTAACGGATTTTCTTTGTAGTTTAACGATGATGAAAATGTAAACGCGCCGTACCTCTGATTTGCTTTGATATGTATGTATGAGCAGCCAGGGTGAGAACTATTTACCCGAGTATGTCCACAAGTGTTACAGTATTCTGATCTAAACCTAATCTAAACCTAAAGCTAATCTAAACCTTCAGTGGTCTATTTCTCACATGTTTTGTTGGGTATTCCGAGCTGATCCGGTAGATTTGGTATGGATGACGGATGGAAGATATTTCTAATGCAAATTACTTCTCCTTGAGTCGAGGTTCAGGTAATTCATCAAATGGTAAGGGCGTCTGATGGTGACGACTGAATAAATCAAGACCCGCGAGTAACATTAGGTGGTTGATGCATCCATAATTAACACTTTCTAACTCTCCATGTTGTAACTTAACACCACCCCGAGCATCACAACACAACCCCGAGCATCTCAACACAACCCCGAGCATCTCAACACCACTCGAGCATCTCAACACCACCCGAGCATCTCAACACAACCCCGAGCATCTCAACCCCATCCCGAGCATCTCAACACAACCCCCAGCATCCCCAGCATCAACACCACCACCCCGAGCATAGCAACTCAACACCACCCCCCGAGCATCTCAACACAAACCCCCCGAGCATCTCAACACCAGCATCTCAACACCACCCCGACATCTCAACACCACCCCGAGCATCTCAACACCACCCCGAGCATCTCGACACCACCTCGAGCATCTCAACCCCTCATCCAACCCCCCAGCATCAACACCACCCCAAGCATCTCAACACCACACCGAACATCTCAACACCACCCTCAGCATCTCAACAGCACCCCGAGAATCATCCACCCCAACCCACCATCCTATCACTCAGCCCAACCAACCATCCTATCACCCACCCCAACTAACCATCCTATCACCCATCCCAACTAACCATCCTATCACCAACCCCAACTAACCATCCTATCACCCACCCCACCCCAACCAACCATCCTATCACCCACCCCTACCAACCATCCTATCACCCACCCCAACTAACCATCCCATCACCCATCCCAACCAACCATCCCACACCCACCCCAAACACGACGCCCACAGATCTTCGCGCCCTACACCAAGGGTCATGCCACTGACATTTGCCACGGCTGGCAGAAAATAGAAATTTGATGAGGCTATGACCTGAGATATACAGCACAGTATTACGCCAATTTAAACGTATAAACAATTTAAGATAGAATGCTTGTGCGAGTAGTTTAATTTACCTGTTAATCGGGACGACTGAATAAGTCAACTGTTCCCCGATGGTTTAATCAATGTATAATGGCATGCCGGCAACTATCTTTTATGGAGAGCGACCTAACGGCCACTATCTTGTATGCTTAGCAGCCGACCGGCCACTATCTCCTATGCATAGCGGCCGGCCGGCAACTATCTGCCAGTGTATAGTGGCTTGCCAGCCACTGTCTTCTGTGTATGGCGGCCGGTCGGCCACTTTCTTCTATGTATAGCGGCCGGCCAGCCAATCAAGTTCCTTACGTGTCAAGCTGCTGTAGTAGTTTGGCTCGAGCAGGGGACAACCTCGCAAGAGCAGGGATTAACCTCGCAATGGCAGGGGACACCTCGCAAGGGCAGGGGACAACCTCACGAGAGCAAGAAACAGCCTCGCGAGAGTAGGGGACAGCCTCACGAGCAGGGGACAACCTCACGAGCAGGGGACAGACTCGCAAACAGGGGACAGCCTCACGAGCAGGGAACAGCCTCATGAGCAGGGGACAGCCTTGCGAGCAGGGGACAGCCTCGCGAGCAGGGGACAACATCACGAACAGGGGACAGCCTCGCGTGAGCAGGGGACAACCTCGCGGGAGCAGGGGACAGCCTCGCGAGAGCAGGGGACAGCCTCGCGAACAGGGGACAACCTTGCGAGAGCAGGGGACAGCCTCACGAGAGCAGGGGACAGCCTTTCGAGAGCAGGGGACAGCCTTATTCACTCAACACGTCACTCGTAACCACACAGAAGCTACACAATTCGACCTATCTACCTCATATATTCACGGCATTCTACCACCTATCGGCTCTTCCCAACCTACCAAACACTTTTGACTTTAATAATCAGCTTGTATGTCAGTGAACTGAATCGTGTTAAACTAGCCAGTCAGCAGACACATTCCTGTGGCGTAAATAAGCCAGAAAGCATAGAGCAACTAGAGTCTCCTGCTTGTTAAATTCACCACAATACTGACGAGTAGTTGGCGTGTAGAGTCTAATCGCCGACGTATTGTGAAGCCAATAAACGCGAGTCTCAGCAAGACACTGAGCATTTGTTGGTGGGATATGTCATTATGATATATGATCATGTGGTGTCAGATGCGTTATCTCGCACCGGGCAAGGTTTACATGCATGCATTTACACGTTGCACTGTAGAGTGATTGAGAGCAGTTCCATGATCAATATGCGGTCACGTGCATCATGTTAGTTTAGATTGTTCATGTGGTGTCGGCTTTTGGCTAATTTAATCGAATTAACTGTACCATGTATCTACAACTGTAGTGCTTGAACTCAATTACACATTGGAAGTTGAAAACATAACCTTGCCCCGGGAAATGACATTTGATCTGTTACTGCCGAATGTGCAAGTGTGGCACGACCCATACATACGTCCTATTGTGGATGGATCAAATGTTCAATACCAAGTAAATGAATCACCGAATTCGGCGCAGTTACGCATTGACGAATAAAATGACCATACACAGAATAATTGTTAGGCGATTGAGTGTTGCATTGAAAGCATTAGAACGGAAGAGCACAAACGTGGCGCTGCGGATCGAGCATGTAACTCCACCAACACACCTGGCAGTGGTTCAATTACAGTAAATAGAAATTCCATGAGGATATGATCTGAGATATACCGCACAGTATTATGCCAATTTAAACATATAAACAATGTTAACTAGAATGCTTGTGCGAGTAGTTTAATTTATCTGTTATTCGGGACGACTCATCAAGTCAACTGTTCCCCGATGGTTTAATCTTTGCCTGCGAATGATACACCTCTTAGCGACAATCCACACATATTGCATGTCAATGCAACGCCCCAAACTAAGAACAATTGTAACACAACACGCATGGAACATGGAATATAATCTAATTACGTACCCTGTGTGCAATGTGGCATATTGATCACCTTTTGTCTCAGATCGTTCGTGTTGGCTTTTCGCAACATTAAACCTAGTGCAACACTGATAGGCTCTGTCGTTGGCACAAAAGTGTTGCACTATAATAGTAAACTGCACCCAGACAAGTAAGCTATCCGTTACGACCAATGTACACTCTATATACAAATCAGCTTGTCCTATGTTAGCAGTTCATGCACAGTTTATGTTAGTTCTACAGTCAGGATATATTATTAGTGGATTACGCATGCAGTTGAAGAAATGTTGTACAGTGAACATGCAATACATTCGTTATCAGCAGTAACATTGTATTAGTTGAATGTATTGTACATGGAGTTTAAGGGAGAGCCAAGCAATACACTGAAATGATAACCATGCGTTTTAGAAAGATTATGTTTCAAGACATATAACGTGTTCACATCATAATTCATTGACCTCCACCTTTCAGAATCCTTGTCAAGGTTACAAGGCGAGGAACAGCGGGTTATACAACACAAGTCATGTTTTGCAGCGTCTCATGCAGCGGGATAATTTCACCTGTGCGGCTCTTACTCGTTACAATACTAACTGAATAAATGACATTCGCGGGATTTATGTAACCTTATAGCTGACATAGGTAGTGTGAACACTGACATTTACACGTTTCATTACAATGAAATCGCCGTCTGTGCGTCCTCGCAGCATCATATATACTATTGCTTTCTCAAACCATATTGTTAAGGACACTTTACTTTTGAAGCAGTCAAGCCTCGTTTGTTGTTTGGTCAAAATTTAATCTATCGCCGATGGGATAAATCAAAATAACCCCATTCAAGTTCGACCTAAGCAGTTTTGAATGGTTGTGATTCATTCATCAATAGCACTCTAAATTTGTACGAACGACAGCGACGTAACATGTTTTTTTGAAAGTGTATATAGGTCTTAAGCTAATACCCAGTTTCTATTGCATTTAGTTGCTCGGATAGATAGGTTAGATCAATCTCTTCGCATTTTTTTTAGCAGGGCGTATATTATGAAACAAAGCCAGAGGAAAATATATAATGAGCGGGAAGGTACATTCGCCAACACTTGGCTGTTATTTACTATCTCATGGCATTGTGACCTGCAGTTCAGCTTAGAGCTAACAAACTTTATTTAGAATTGGCAAGTGGAAACCTATACGAGTTTGCTGTTCCATTAAAGAGAGTCCGGAAGGTACTAACATAGATAAGCGCAGTAGGGTTTATTGTGCGGGTGCCCATCAATGAGCATGGAAGCAACGGAAGTGGGTCGTGTTAAACATACCAATGCAGTCTTCGCCCAAGGTCATCTCTGAACAGCCTTTTCTGGGTTCGGTAAGCTCCTTTAATCTCCCACCTGCAACACAATCCATTTGTAAATGCTTATTCTTATGAATTCATCTTGTGTGTACTGCTGTCCATAAGCTTGCATTGTCTTGTAAAATTAGGATTCTTAAGTGGGTTTAACTTTTGATAAGCATTTTTTTTGCTCGAATGTTTTCTGTCAATGCACTCCTCGATCAGGGTCATATTGTAAGTCAACGCTTTCGGTTTTGCTTATGACATAAGCTCATCGCGTGCATGCCTTGATCCTACGGGCCAACATCTAGCACGGATAGAAAGCGCAATTATATGATTCAGCATAAACACACTGTCGCGAATATCAGCCTTTTTTCACAAAACAGACAGTGTCATATGCACATGCGTGTTAACATACTAACTGTTATGTTTACTCAAATATTTCACTCTGTAACAAGTGAATGAACTATACATTTCGACATTACAGTGGACAGCGTCTGATCTGGATGTATCTACTGCGGCAAAGCTACAACTTGTGGGCTATTATTGTTGGAAAGCTATTGGCAAGTCTAATTGACATGTCGCTTCGATATGGCCTACCCAACGAATCAAAATGAGATTTTATAGACAGGCTTTGATTTGTGAAGCGCCATAAATAACTTGTATTTACGGTACCCTTTCAATTTTAATTTCAATATGAAAACTAATGAGCACGCTGATTGATCATCTGCTTGCATAACCGAATGCATCTTTTGGCCGACTCTATACACTTACATATAGCAGTAACATGCTAACACTATTTTATCTATCAAGGCACTCCTCGACCAAGATCTGTTCAGTAGTAGTAGTTCATATTGATATAGCGTGCTTATACAACGCGCAGAATAAATTTGAATGCTCACGTCAACTGTGAATTTGTATGAACCGGCAAGTTAAAATGTTAACTCCGCAGTTTTGCGCACAAACAAGAGAATGAATTCCATGCCTCTATTGCTATAATATGGCCCCTTAAATTTTGTTTTCAACCTCATTTGTTATGTATCATTTCTAAGCCTCGTTAAGGACAAAATGCATCGCGCAGCAAAAAGCGCCTTACGAGTGTGATTTCATTTGACAGCTGAATATTTGGATGTTCCGCATCATTAGCGCCTCAACAGTGCTTTTAAACTGTTCATTGTCTTCAAACAAAATGATGGGATGTAACAGTACCTAGAAATAGAAGAGGACGGGATGACCTATCAAGAACAAGCATCTATTGTGCACCATCATTATTCGGATTATTAGTCCAACCTCATACTTTTTTCATTATACAACGGCACACTAATCACTTTGCATAGAAGATATATTGGCGAAATGCTACGACAAGCATGTAAGCATGCAGATGCTAGTAAACAGCACTTCCGTTGCTTTAAGGTTGTCTATAACAGCACCCTAAATCCTACAATTTAACTGGCACATAAGATGTACTGAAGTTGGACAAACATGTTGCTTGCTAGACATTCACATTTACCTGGCACGCTAACGTTGGTTAAACCCTGAATATAATGTGGTGGAATATTTTGTACAAATCTTGGCCATGGTTTGGTATCAAGTGGACAAAGACACTTTATGGAAGCTGCTTAATGATTTCAATCATATTAACCCTTCTTTGGTGCAAATAAACTTAAAACCTAGTATGTATTTCTTTTTCGTTTCGCCCATCAAATTTTATGTTAAAGATAACGCAGAAAAATGGTATAAACCTCGGCTAACGGGAGTCCGTACATGTGCATTATGGCAGCATAACATGTGAACTTCATGGCAATGACCTAGTTCAATGCGTGATTTTGTCTGAATGATGAGGACCAAGAACGGTGTTTACATTCTCTTCAGCATTTCGTTATTGCCAATATTCGGCTAAACAGTTACGGTCATGTGATAGCACACAGGATGTATAAATATTGTACGGGATATACTTGTAGGGTTTTGATAGTCTAACTTGGCATGATTCTGACCAAATATGGCAGCAGTACCCTAGTGTCTATTAGGCCAACTACGAAGAATACTTGATTACACGGGTAGAACCCGCATATCAAATTAAACTTAGATTAACTGCAAACCAATGAACACAGAACCGTGCACAGCCATAAAGCAATTGATACCATAAAGAGTGGCCGCTGTTTTAACATACGTTAAATACGCCTGATCCTTGAATATATTATGGTCAGATTATGTTTATCAATAACCAAGGTTATACTGTTGAACGAGATGGAATGAAGAAGTGGATTACCCATGGCATCAAATGGCAACGACTTTGCCGTATTCTCTGATCATCTGAGCTGATATTTTGATATGAGCAATTCATCCAATTGTGTACGTCACAGAGCTCACACACATTCTGATCATAAATACTGCATTTAAACTTAATTATGTTGAAAAATTATACCATTCCTGACCATTCCTGACGCTATCAGCAGGTCATAATTTGGAACATGCTTGTATTCGCAATGTCATTTTAACCGATCACTTGTAACGGACATTTGCTACTTAATCTGAACAACAGGTTGATGCTAATCCATCTAATAATGACAAAGGAAGTTGTGTGTATTTGAAGTTACGTTCAAATCGCATGTCGAGTAATCTTAGGAGATCAATCAAATGAGGACATCTACAGCTGACATAATCCGCTTACAAAATACGACTGTAAGCTTGGCTATATAACTTATAGATTTCCTCGGCGACACTGGTTTTTATGGGCCTCAAACATGTTCCAGTTGGATACATGTAGGATCAGCAGCTGCCAGCGAAGAACGGAGATGGGTATTATCTATGATCACTGCCATGAAGTATTGATAAGATTGCCTCTCATACGTATACCCCTTGGCAACCTATCTACGGGTCATATAGCGTTATGATAAGATGGTTATCTATGAATGCATGGCGTTTGTACTCTGATTATTTGTCCGTATCAGCAAAGACGCAGCAATAGCATCGTAAGTACTGTGCCCCGCGGAATCTATGGTAACGGTATAGCATGTTGAGTATTACAGGAAGTTCGTAAATGTATTTCTACATATGGCAAATAAATCACGTTATCGATACTGGTCATCCCAAACATTTCAAAAGATCGCTATCCATTGCATGTGTACGCGCTAAGGCGCAATAATACACCAACCACAGCATGGTGCAAAAATAGCACAAACAACAAAGGCAGCTATTCGTCTGCTATACTTTTTCGGGGCGAAATCTCATGACAACAATACAAGCGACATAATTCTCAGTCATACAAAATCAGTTGCAGCAATTACATTATATGGATGCAGAACGTGACAGGATAATATATACCAGGTCGGGTGTTCACATTGTTCTTAGTGTTCAACTACCGGCCAATGTTACTCTTAACAGGTGTAAGTATAAATTTTACACAGGACTGGTTTGTGTATAACACTACCGAGGGCCGAATCGTCAAGTCACGCTGCCAAACGCACCCATTTGTATTGCTACGCACATAATCACACAGTTGCAAATGCAAGCGGCCGACATCAGCCACACAAATTCGAAAACAAACTGTGACTAAGGTTAGGATTTTTGACACACTTATAAATGTAGATGACGTAGATATTGCTGTCGAAATCTTAAAAAATAGGTGCATATCTAACCTGTCATATAACGTGTCCGGATATTGAAGCAGTGTTTAAGGTTTCACTTCACCGTTGCGAACGAATATAAACCTTTCCAAGCTGGAATCATAAAGCAAATGTATTAACACTGATTATTGTGCTTTTTCACATTCACTGACCACATGGCGCATAAACCCAAAGTGTTTTTTCCATATTGGCTAATCAAATATCAAAATGGGTTTCAAGAACAGGTAAACAAGATCAGATGTTTGAATGTATAAACAGCATTATTCCATTTTCTAAAGGCTTGTTTGTGTCATCGGGTTTTGTGGATACTCATGTAATATATTAAAATAGGGACAGCTGTTTGCGCAGGTATATTGTGTCGAAAAGTGACGCGTTTTAATCCTCCATATTTGACTTATCCTCATCCGAGTCATTGTCAATTGTAGCTGACAAAAACAGAGACATGCTGAGGAATATGATATCACCAATAATGTATTTCGTCCAACAGTAAAACGTTTCATGTATATAACTGCCAATCAAACTTTCTACGACGTTCGACTATCTTGCAAACAACTGATTCAAGCACACCATATTAATTGCATTGGGTCGGTCATACAAGAGTGGGACTGACAACAACTTACGAGGTAAAATTGCTTCTCGGGGGTCCCGCCTACTTGGGGGTTCAGATCATTGGCAAATTCGCTGTAGAGGGTGGCATCGAACTGTCGACACGTTAAACAAAGATTAACATCACACGGAATTTAGGCTCCGGCTGCTCAATCACCACTGTTTATGCAACAGTCGTCCTCGTTCTACGAACGAACCGTCTGGTGTTCAGTTTCAAAGCTGTATGTTGATTGTATCATAAGCAGACATGACGACCTTAATATCCATGTCGTTTATATCGTTATAGATCCCTAAAAGGCAGATCTACGCCTTATGAGCTCGTGACGATTTTGTACCAGAGGCTATGAGTGGTGTTGTACCCTTATTCGAGGGCTTTTAGATCTCGATTTTATCATGATATTCAACTTCAGGCTGTTCTCACTGAATGAAAAGTAATACATAAGCTGTTCAACAAGCATGCTCTTTCCTCCCAGTATAATAACAAGCACACTTCAGTCGTTATATTATGCATACAGTGCACGCAATGAGCAGGCGTATATACCCTATCAGCTGATCATGTTGGCCTCGTTGCTCTTCAAAATGCTCAACACACCAGATGTACAGTTTACAACAATGACCTTAATCAGAGCGTGGGTTGAATGAATGATATGAAAAACAGGTGCATTGTTCATTTGTATTGGTAAGGATGCATACATAATTTTGAAAACTATGGTTCTTCAACAGAGACATTTAACATTGACTATGCACGACCTCACGGCAGGGAATGATACCAATGTAACAAACATTTTGGTTGTTACGAGCATTTGGTCTTAACGCCTCTAGACATATGGCTCATTCTATATCATTCACCAGAGCAAATACAATGCAGTTAATACACCAGAGCGCGTTCCATGTTTTTAACATTATCAACATTCATGCAGAACGAAACTATAACAAATAAATAAATATATAAAACACCTGAAATGGGAAGGGCGGTACGTTAACTTGCAGGAGCTTGTCACACAAAATCCCATGATGGTCAGGATAAACCTAAGCAATTGCTCTCCATTGGGGAATGGGCTGAAGCTTTTGATATTTATGTATTTATTGCATATGAGCAGAAGCCTTAATTCTCATGGGGCCTTCTAAAATATTTGGCCACAGTTTTTAAAATGGTCAAAACCTAATGTGCAGATGCATTGCGCCACTATGATGACAACTTCTTGGGGTCAGAAAAGTTTCAAAAAAACTCACAGATGCTAATACCACTCGCTGTCCGTCTGACATGATTTGACAGGATGAGTTTCAAGATCTATACTTCTGTCACATTGAATGGCGCTGCAAAAGGTCGTGCAAGACTGAACGAAGCTGGCGCATGTAATTGAGGATAATGCACTCCTAATCGATGTAATAATAATAGATACAATATCTACCATCCTTTCTACGCCCTTTTGCTTCTCAAATATGATAACCCAAGTGTCAGGGTAACGGTCCAACCTGAATTGCACCACATTCCGTAAATAGAGGTGATCACTTCAGTAAACGTTGAGCAATAGGAGCAGTTATCATGCAACTACCCATCAGTATATGTTACATGGTTTTCAGTTCGGTTGCGGCATTCTATACCTAGGTCCATAAGAAAATGACTAAACACAAAATCACAAAAATGTTCAGCAAGTGCCGCTAGTGGTGCAAAACATGATACAGAAAGAGCTTCAGCTTGGCAGGAGTTCAGGCCCCTAACGCATCTCCTCCTCTTCCAAACTTTGTGGTTTACCCTAAAAAAAAGTACTTAAACATTTTTAGGCTGATTCACAACCTATCGTAACCGCCATTTTTGTCAGCTAATCAACCTAAGACAGTTCAGTTTTATATGAAACCCTTGATGATGAACAGTAAGGGGCAGGTCTTGTTGAAATTTCGAGAAGGCCAAAAGAATCGCTCCCTGGTTGGATCCACATCACACTGTAGTTCCCAGTCACCTGATTTCTCTTCACTGAGGCAACAAGCCGCTAAGCGTCATTGGCTGCTTCATCACGACTAGTTTACCATCGCGCAGAAGTTAAATATGTGTGTCAGTCAACTCATCCCGGTCTTTCTGTCGAGTGTCAGTCGATTTTTATATCACTTATATCACATGCTTACATTCTCAAGGATTGGCTTCCTCTTTTTTATTTACGCATTCAACTGGTGTTTGCTTCTTCTACAAGATGCTGGGATTCAAAGATCATTCATCTTCATTCATTGTCAAAAAATATTAAACAGTATGTTATACAACGTACAAGTATCGCAGAACTACAACGTAGCCTTATGCACACATCTTTCTGACCTACCCTTGTAGACTCCATAGCAAAGTCTGGGCTTTCTCATTTTGATATTTTGCTTTTCAAAAGTATGTTCCTTTCATGCATTTCTCAGAATTAGGGAAATTACCGTTCATAATAAGCATATCACTTTGCAGTGTGTGCAAATCAATGACGGCCAATTTATTTCCTCTCCTGTTTCTCCAGACAATACAGTTACAGGTATGAAAAGTAGCACATTGTTAATTCAAAGTAAAGGCCTAATTACAGCGTTTTGTGATTTAGATTAACTCCTCTTATGTGTTTCGTTATTATGAGGTGACCAAATTACATCAATCATTGCCCTTCGCTGAACAACTCAAGGACCTCTTGTTTTGTTACCTTTTGACATTCCGGTTTCTCCTGGTTCGTTTAGCAATGAGCTAAAAGCAACGCTTCGTCAAGCAAACAGCAGGGACGCGAATATCAAAAACTTATTCTTTTCGCTTGGGGGCTGCTACCTGAACTTCTGCGCAAGGACCAGGGTATTCCTAAAACTAGGTCGGCGGAAGTCGGATGCACACAAGAGGTATATCTGCGTTCCACATTTTCAGGCTGTCACTTCTAAATTTTAGCCTCCATTGCTTCACATTGTCTCAACCGGTAACGGTAAGTAATGGAATGGCGATATGCATATTGTATTTCAGATTCCCGTTTGTATGGCAACAGACAAACTTATAATGTGTAAGAAGCGCATTTACGAACAACAATAGATATCAATTTCGGCTGTCCAAGGCTCATAATATTACGTTGGGGCAGCTGTCCTGCCCCATATAATGTATAAACGTTACCAAGCAAATGTGGACGGCTCCGTGGATGGACTCAGCAGCACAGATAAGCAGCCAGATATGCGCACCGGGTAAAAGACAAATCGACAATATCCCATGAGGGACATAACCCAAACATCATGGTCATTCTTTTAATCATCCACTGAATCTGCAACACTACATCTTATTAATCGACATAATACCACTCGCTGTCCGTCTGACATAATTTGACAGGATGAGTTTTAAGATCTATACTTCTGTCACATTGAATGGCGCTGCAAAAGGTCGTACAAGACTGAACGAAGCTGGCGCATGTAATTGAGGATAATGCACTCCCAATCGATGTAATAATAATAGATACAATATCTATCATCCTCTCTACGCCCTTTTGCTTCTCAAATATGTTAACCCAATGCATTACACAACACATATCTTATCTTGTGTCACATAATTTGTCAGCATCCCAGCGTATTGATATAGTGAACAAATGTTATCACATTATTCTCTTTCCTCAATTGCGTGCGTCAGATGTTGTGTATCATATGAGTTCCTTAGAAACAACTCCAGCTCCCTTTTTACTGGTTCGATTCAATATCCTCTGTTTACATTTTACAATATCCCCACGTCTTCATAAAAAAACAAAATAACACAATCTAACATGTAAGCTGTTAGATCACATCGCCGTTGCTTAATCATGATGGATGAATTATTGTTAACGAGATCCAGTCCCAAATGGCAACCTCATTATCTCCCATCATATATGCGTGAAATGTTATTTGCTATTTTGATATGCTATTGCATTGTCGCTCGCTGACTTATATCTGTTAATGCACATTACGAATACTGCATAGATTTATATCAATATCAAGGCAAACGCATAATAGGCTAATTTCTTGCACGCAATCCCAATATTTGGCGATAAACAGCTCTAATTACATCATTGTGGCAGTTCTGTGGTGTTGAACACACCTAAAGCTATTATAAACCCGATCATATGAATGAGGTATATATGTAAAACAGCTATGATAGTAAGATTTCATTCATATCGAAATCGAATTTATGTCTGAAAAAGTTGCAATCCGAGCCATAATAATCATGTTCTATTCATTACAACACCTTAATACATACTTATCCTAGCATGGTAACTGCAAGCGTAGCATTTGATATATTGTTATTTTTTTACAGCCAATTTGAGCCACACTGTCACGAAAATAATAAGTATATAACTCATTCACCGCAGGGTAATTCACGTTTTATGAGCCTGAAGTAACCACAAAACTGCCAACCAGCTGGTAAATTGCAAAAAAGGAGCAAAAATGGGGATAGCTTGCATTAAAGTCTGCTGCATCCGTAACTTCGGCATTTTATTCGATCTTTGAGATGGAGTGAAACTCGGCAGCAGATACGCCGCTTATATTTTAAGCTCAGCTGCTGAAGACGAGCTAGCCGAGTATGGAGCGGGGCGACGACGTTCATTAGCTTAACGGTGACGCACAGTTTATCCGCATCGCGTGGCTCAAATGAGGTGTTTCTTATTGCGAAAAAATGTTGCTTTTATTCGTTACGGATCAGATAGCTACTGCTTTATCTCATGCACCCAGCTGACACTGGGTGTAACTAATTTGTATTTCCAATGTTTGACCTCCTGGTGGCAATTACATACGACTGGCTGGTTGATACAAAAAGAAATCAGTGTTACAATGCGTGAATGGCGTGATCTGGCGTTCATTGTCGGGCGCTGACCAATGGTTGGCTGAAACTTACAATTTTGATAAATTATCCATGAAGTTGGACGCAGATGCCAGACTATAGCTTGCTGCAGCCAACCTCAATACGGCGGCGGTGTTTGATATCCTGGGTGGCAAAATAAAAGCAATCACCCGCACGACTAGGCTACTCGGGCTATCTAACTTGTTCAGGACTGTAGACTATGATGGAGAGGATGATAAGTAACGGCCCGATGGGCTAACAAGATGGATATCCGATTTCAACAATGTTCGGTACAAATGCTCGATTCACTATCGCATAAAACGGTTTGAGTTCGACATTACGGAGCTCTCGTTATCTTGATATTAACATCTGCGAAAAACAGTGACACGAATATATATATATATATATATATATATATATATATATATATATATATATATATATATATATATATATATATATATATATATATATATATATATATATATATATATATATATATATATATATATATATATATATATATATATATATATATATATATATATATATAGGGAAGGCCTGGTGACTTGTAGTGCGCTAAACGGTAGATTAAGTGCTGGCCGTGATACATATAGCGCTCACATTGCATCTGGGTTCCATTTGCGCTGTCCATAACGTCACTGTCTACAACGCACGATATTGCAGGTAATTCTCCATCTTCATTGCTTTGGATCAACCACGCTTACCAAGGCACTAAATGTCGCACAATAATGAACAAAATGAACGGATATAATGCCATAATTACACAATACCTCACACCATGGCTGTCTCACCAGACATTCTCCTCTAGAATATATGCACGGTTCATTCAGCACCACTCAGGGTAATTGTGCGATAAGGACACGATCGATTGCTTCATAGTAAATCCCGGTGTCATTTCAATATATGGGTTACCATCTTGTGTGGGGTAATCAATAGTAGCAATGGATTAAATTCATACAAGACCATTCAAAGGTGCTGGCCGACTTATGTATCGGCGTTGGAAACACGGGGGGTGTAACCGAACACACGCCAAGATCCGGCTCTCTCCACTACGCTATGTCAGCTTCACTTATACAGGTTCAGAGCCTCGTTTTATGTGAAGTCGTGTAATGGGCTACAGGCCAGCATATACAGGTAATAATTCACAGTAGCTACTGAAAAAAAGTATAAAAATATACGTTATGCTGATCAAATATGCGTTATGCTGACCATACCTATATTGTCATATGCTTGCAGAAGATCAGCAGTTCGGTGATGGTCTTATTGTAGATACCTTTGGGGGAGCAGGCAGCACCGACGACGCATCTGCAGAGAACTGATTACATGTTTATCTGCCTTCATGTACACCTGTGCCAGGTTGCTTCGTCTGTATAAGAGTTGTATCCTGCCCATCCGGGTATATTGCTCGATGCTTCCTCTGCTACACTTCTGGATCATCAATCCATCCCAGTTGTGTCAGCTGGTAGGATCACGAAATTCACTTGCTAGTGACAACGTGGTCTGTTCTTTTGGCAAATTGGGGTTTTGACTTGTCACATTGCAGCATAACTACATGGTATGTAGTTATAAATGAGTTATAAATAGTCCCTGGGCATCGCCTATCTTCAAGAGTGGTAATACTGGTTCTCCAAGAACCTCAACCTTCTGGCATGCAGCAGTAATCGGTCCACGTGTGTTTTGCACAACAACATTGGTCAGAGCTTTTGCCCATTTACAGCGTACGGTCAGACGGAACGCAGTAATCATGTGCACTGCGAAGATCCATCAGCATCGTGGTGCGGGTTACGTGATGCACAGTCAGCGCTAGACCCAGGACCTGCGGGTTTTCTCGTACATGGGGTGGCATGAATGATGCTGATTCTCTTCTTGGCTTGTAGCTGACCTGCCGGTTGGATTTGAATCCATACATGATGTTCTGTCTCGATGTGAGCCGTGCTCTGTACACAACGTTGGTCCTCCTCTGAGTTTCAAGGTCGTCAGCAGACCCTATCATGATCAAGCGGATTGTGGTATACAGTTCCACCGGAACGTCATGGATGTCACTGGTGACCTCTATGGTTTTTGTATCCTTGGCTGCATTGGTAAAGTTTGCGATGCTTTTCCTTATCACCTGTGAGGCTCTGTAGATTGTCTGCATGTTTTTTTCTTCATCACCATGACTTTCCATCGCAGAATGAACCATGCTATCCTCGAATGCCTCTTTGTATTGGAGAACGGCTGACTTCATATGAGGCATTGTGGATCCTTTCTTTTAGCCACTTACTATTGAATGTAGGTACGTGATTTTTCAAGCCTTCTGTGCGAAGCATTTTGACATATGTGGTTGCTATATCTTCCATAGGTAGGTATGCACGGTTCTGTGGTTCAGCTCGAGCAGACTTGCACGCTGTAGAAAGGGCTCTTTGCTTCCTGGTCGGCTTCCAACGGTGCCGGCTTCTTGCTGTCTATGGAAAACATGCTTTGTCCAACAGGATTTGTGATACCGATAATAAATTGAATGTGCAACTCCCTATGCAATGCATGCGTTCATTGTTGTTATCTACGTGTCATTATGTGATCTTTCAACAGTTTCTTAAAGTGAATTCCCAGCGTTGACTGTCATCACCTGATAGAGCTGCTCATCATCACACCTGATAGAGCTGCTCATCATCATCACCTGATAGAGCTGCCCATCATCATCACCTGATAGAGCTGCGCATCATCATCACCTGATAGAGCTGCCCATCATCATCACCTGATAGAGCTGCTCATCATCACCTGATAGAGCTGCTCATCATCACCTGATAGAGCTGCCCATCATCATCACCTGATAGAGCTGCGCATCATCATCACCTGATAGAGTAGCTCATCATCATCACCAGATAGAGCTGCTCGTCATCACCTGATAGAGCTGCGCATCATCATCACCTGATAGAGCTGCTCATCATCACCTGATAGAGCTGCTCATCATCATCACCACTGATAGAGCTGCTCATCATCACCTGATAGAGCTGCTCATCATCACCTGATAGAGCTGCGCATCATCATCACCTGATAGAGCTGCTCATCATCATCACCTGTAACGAAGGTATATATTTTAAACATGATATGTATTCGGTCTATATTAGCCCTGTCATTGGTCGACAACAACAGATATCAACATCTGCTTAGCTTCACAATGCAGCCAGTGTAACATTTATTTAAAATAACTTATCAACACAATTATTTTCTAATCTATTGAACATTGTGGATAATTGCATATGATCCCCGACGAGATATCGGGTTTTAATATATGTCAGTCCTAACTATTGCAGTCATGCTCGTAAATCAAATCAGATTAACATGTGACGAGCTCTGTGGCTGTGGACTCTTTCTAATATGTCTATGTCACGTTGAAGGTATGGTGACCACGCCTGAATCGCGTATTCTCAATTGGGCCGAACAAATTTGATTGATTCTCCCTAAGAGAGGACTATCACGGAATCTATAATGTCTGCTACTGATCCTGCTTCGACGGCGTCTCCTTCTACCAGCTCTGATACACCTTCTAATTCTGGGATAACCAGTTCTTCAACACCAAAAATTCCACTCACGACTTCTATCAATGCTTCTGCACACAGCTCAACACCATTGACGATTGCCCAGCAAGGTACCTAACGTAGTGTTCCGCCGTGACGTCCTGCATGGCAACTGAATGTCAAGTCGCTGGTGGTTTGATTGGCATTCTAACAACAGTATCATGTAGTCGTACCTCAACTTTGTGTACGTATAACCAGAAAGCACATTGCATTAAGTGATTGTTATTTTCTTCTTAGTAAAAGCGAACATCGTGTTGCCAATCCTGTTGGGTGCTTCATTGCTAGTCATCGTGGTGTTGGTGGCGTATATTCACGGAATCAGGGTCCATAAAGGAAAGAGTGAAAAACACAAGACGCCATTATCAACAGATGACTTTATCAATATGAGCATGGTGGGCTTCCTTCAACAGAGAAATATGAGGGTCTTGAGGTTAGCACTTCTGGTAATATTACGGTTAGATATATATCACATATGGCTCGTGCTCATGGAGCTATGTAACTGAATGATATGATAAACTTTAATGCAAAATTAATAGCTTTCGTCAAGCATTTAAGCATATTTACGGTAAGATTTCTTCTTGCAAGGAGGACAGCCGACGCCAAGCAGACCCGAGTCAATACGTCATGATGATGATACAGGGAGAAGACGGAAGATATGAATATGTCAGTGAGGCTGGAAAAGTTGATCCTGAATACGAGCAAATATAACCCATGTTAAGCGGTTCTACCCGGACACATGTCATACGTAATGCATAGCATAATAAGCTACAAATATATTAGTTTTTAAAAGGGTACTTGATCATGTTGGCTTCTTTCCTGTTGCATAAAAAGCTCAAATAAACAGCAATTGCTCAGTTACCATTCAATCGTTACTATTTCTTTTGTAATTTACTTATTCTTGAGCAAATATTGTAATGAGAACAAAACACAAGAGTTATGTTTTCAATGGTAAAACGTGAAAACACTATGCTAAATATTTTCAATCATCACCATCATTATTGCCTACCTTGCCGCCTTGCTAGAAAGCTTCACAACTTGCCTTCACCATCTGATGGAGGGCCATCAACCAACACCTGCCAGTACATGTGATGTGAGAGCGACTCTTGAAATAGGTGATATATGCGAACGATTAAAGAAAGCAGTGCATCATTACCTTTTGAGGAACTAGATTCACTGGTCTCTTCAGCGCCACTGCTCTGTGCAGTATGTGTTTGATTTACTGCTATCACAAATGGCCGTGTACAGATATCAGATACGTATAACCGTAACACATCAAGTGGTTATAATATGTGATTACTAATGACATTCATGAGACAAGTGATTTAATATTATTCAATGTTCAATACGCAGAAGAATACGAAGTGGAAGTAATTAGTACAGGATATGAGATATAAAATTATATCATGATAGGCAGATATAATTAGAATTTGATTATGACTAGGTGTGCTATGAAAGAATATACAGGAGTAAATTATGAATTAAAAAGCATATATTGTAATTTATGAGAGAGTAAATGCTACGAGAATAATTATTTCAACAGTCGAAAGTTATTTATAAATCAGTATATTCGCGCCAATGCTTACAAACTGGGAAAAAATTGCACGCGTGTCAATTTATTGCGAGGAGTGAAGGCGATGTGTGTCGGTTGGTCAGATGCAAGTAGAATATTTCATCTCTGCTCCATAGGAGAGTGAACCTGCCACTCCAAGTGGAAATCACGTAATAGTTTGATGAAGAACACATACATATTCTGATGTTTGCGTGTTTCCTTCGGTTACAAAGCCTTTTGGTTCTGTATAATCTGGTACATTGCTGCATAAACTCACTGATAATGAACCGTGTTTTTGGTCCCAGGTGACTGGTCGGTTTTCTTCTTCAAAATAACATTCACAATCATATGTGGTTCTATAAGGGTAAATACCGTCTTCCGTCTATCCCTTCGTTGGTAACGCTTCCAAGGTATTGGGCAGCAAATGAAAAACACCACCTGGGTACTTGATAACGACGCTGACGACGACGATGATGATGATGATGATGATAATAATAATAATGATGATGATGATGATGATGATGATGATGATGACGACGACGATGACGACGATGATGATGATGATGATGATGATGATGATGATGATGATGATGATGATGATGATGAAAATGATGATGGTTATTATTCGATTCCCTATATTGTATAGCCATTGACAATATGGTTACCTTTGTTATCAAGTGAAGGGAGTACATAGTTTGATTGAGCACAATAGTCAGTGTACATACCATTTATTGTGTGTATTACGATGTCGAGGAATAAGTATGAAGCAATAGCTCGATGTATTTACCGACGATTATTCTACCAATGACAAGCTGGTGACATGTTCAATTCAAGGCAAATAAGCACAACATTTAAACGTTAACTTCTTACATAGCGCGCATCCATTGATTGCATTATACCTCAGCTTCAATTTATTACATAATAACACATATCAAATTGTTAAATAGCATTTAAGTTATCATACATCTAATGGTTTAGTTTCAGTAGTGAGCCAGCAGGCAATGTTTTCGCACCTTTGTAGTTTTCTATCAACGTCCGGCAAAAATTTCAAAAAACGTTATGACACCTGTATATTCTATGGAACGACCACAACTAAATTCCTTATGATCCCCACGCCTATAAATTGTAACCAATATTAACTAAATTTGAAATAGGTGATATATGCTAACGATTAAGGAAAGCAGTGCATCATCACCTATGAGCTTTTTTATATTCACTGGTCGCTTTAGCGTCGCTGCTCTGTGCAGTATGTGTGTAATTTACTGCTATCACAAATATCACATACATGTAACAGTGTCACATCAACTGCCATCGCCATGATTTGATAAGGCTTAAATAACGTGTACTGATGACTATGGGCATTGAACGCACCTGTTCGGCTACCACACCACCCTGGTATCAGCTCTAGGGCGGCTATATCATTATACACTACCCTCTCTGGGGGCTGGTCCAACCCCGATACCACGGCTTACAGCGACTTTGTTTTGGAGCTCCGAGGACAGCACGCTCTAATGTCACTGTGCCAGCAATGTCTTCTGTGACGTCACGAAGAGGACAGTGCCGGGTCAGCGTGAAAGCATGTTTACCACAACCCTATGCCGACGTCACTCAGTTTGATTGGGGTGGTCCAGCGTGCCAGAAAGGAACTATTATGCTACTTGCCTATTCCTGACTTTATCACTGCTATCTATGTTTATATATGTCCACGTGTGTGATCGTGACGGGCGTTGGTAACAGACAATTGGGTTATTTGGGTACGGCCGTGGCTTGACTTGCGGTAACTGCAACGCAATATTTTATTTTTCAATTACAAACGTAGCAGAAAGTTACACATCGACATCTACCACCGCCCCTTCCATGACATCCATAATCTCTTCTGCTGATCCTACATAAACGACATCTACTACTGCCAGCGCCGCTACACCTTCCAGTACTGGGATGAGCAAATCTTCCACAACAAAACACTCACGAAGCTCAACGCAACTGAAAAATAGACCAGCAACGCACTCCAATTACCGTACAAGAACACCTGGAAGTCATCAGTGCCAACCGGATATCGCTGATTGCTTGACTTGCATTATCACAGCTGTATAATTTAATCGTACATCAACTACCAATTCAAAGAAAATACTGCGAAAACGTTTGAAAATTGCGACCTTTATCTGAGAACATACAAACATACATACATACATACATACATATACATACATACATACATACATACATACATACATACATACATACATACATACATACATACATACATACATACATACAAACAAACATACATACATACATACATACATACATACATACATACATACATACATACATACATACATACATACATACATACATACATACATACATACATACATATTTACATACATACATACATACATGCATATCTACTTACCCACATATTCGAATACATTCATGCATGCATGCATCCATACATGTGTACGTTTTTACGTATTTACATACATATATACATTAATACATACGTACATAAATACTGCATACAAACACACATACATACATATATGCTTACATACATACACACGCACATACGTGCATGAGCACATACATACATACATACATACATACATACATACATACATACATACATACATACATACATACATACATACATACATACATACATACATACATACATACATACATACATACATACATACATACATACATACAAACAAGCATGCATGCATGCATGCATGCATGCATGCATGCATGCATGCATGCATGCATACATACATACATACATACATACATACATACATACATACATACATACATACATACATACATACATACATACATACATACATACATACATACATACATACATACATACATACATACATACATACATACATACATACATACATACATACATACATACATACATACATACATACATACATACATACATACATACATACATACATACATACATACATACATACATACATACATACATACATCTAAAGAGATTAATACATTGCAACGATTCTATATAGTTTTTATATCATTACAGCTTTATGTACAAGTAAGTAACACCACCAGTTGATGCGAACGGTAAAACCTTCATTATATGGCGGCAGCGATTGAAAGCCTTTACAATACTAACTAGGTATCGTCTGACACATGAAATGATGCGTCCCGTGAAAAGCATCTTATTGGTAGCCCTATTGGCAAAGAACGTACACATGGCTTTATTACGATGGGCGATTAACGTTTTACCAACCTCATAACGGGACAACTTCACCACACTAAGTACCTACACCTGACGCGTGCCACACTTGATATGGGCAGGTTTGCTTTTTAGGTCATGCCACAATTCCCGTTACCCCATAACTGGAAAATGTTCGACAAATATAAGCTTATGATTTGCTATTTCACTTGTAGAATTTAGTTCAATGCAGAGGCCCTCTAAATATCTTAGAACGGAAATAACCACGCAATAGTTAACAAGAAGGAAGCAGATGCATGTGATTCATTGCAGGCAACGATATGTCATAATTGATAAAAACAATAACATAGACACATGCAATGCTGTTTTCCAAAAAATGTGAACTCACTCTACAACAAAGGTCTAACAACTTATCATTGCAAAAGCCATAACTGTGTTTTGTACATTGAACACCTGACTAGTTTTATACGAAATTAATCGCTTAAATGTGAAGCATTTGATGTTACTTGTCACGTTGGTCACTTGAAGCTAATCCTGTCAAGTTCTTCTTTTCATTTTATTGAGAATAACGCTTTAATATAACAGCACGTCTTCACAAGAAACAACGTTACGTAATCGTACATGTGACCTCTTTAACATTATTCCTCCCTAACCCAATAATAACTCAAACAGCGCTGTGAATAAATCATTTAGAATTATCTTGTTTTGTATGAATACTACGACTCTTCTTCATGGTGGAGGGCACGAGCGAATTCACCTGACTGGGGGAACTTCTCGATGCAGTGCGTCATTAAATGATGACTAGTAACCTTTTCACTATCCTCATGAGTTCTACAGCTTACAGGTTATTTGATCGTCTAGAACGGCAGTTTGTCTGTAATTATTCAGTTAAGTATTTTGTGATTGGATGAACAACTCTAGCTCTTCTATTAAGTTGATATGCCGACGCTGGCACACACGCACGCACGCACACACATGTACGTACGACATAAAATCGTGGCAATTCACCCGCTAGGATATCATACATACATACATATCAAACAGCTACATGTTCTCACTACGCCCCATGTAAAGTTAATGGCCAATGCTATAGCAGTCGCTATTGGTATGACTGGTAGTGTTGTATGAATCACATAGCGAACATTGAGACACTGACGTTTGACACTGGCTATAAGCGTGGCTCTTTATCTCTCTCCCCTGATTTTGGTGGGGGATGTTATACCCTCACCCCTACCCACCCCGCCTCCATCCTCGCTCCAAGAAACACACCATCACTCACCCCCGCACTCCTTCACTCCCACACCCGCTCTCTCAACCAGCAACATATTAACCAACCAACTCACTCACTCATTCATTGACTCTCAGCAAACAATGGCACGCTTCTGGAATGGCCGCCTAACTAACTCACCAACTCACTGACTTAATCGCCATCTACCCAAAGCACCACCGATCAAACTCACGCCAGATGGCGCTCAACAAAACCACAGGACAACCACAACTATCCCGCACATTAGTCCATATCCATGCGCTTTACCAGTTCCTTCACTGTCAAATCGCTGATAACTTCCTAATCTCACGATTCATTGATCATCATACGTCATTCTATACCTACCATATACCATGGAACTTCCGAGACTAATTCTAGCATTTGTATTGAGTGGACATTTAACAGTAATATCGTGGGACCAAATCAACCAAATCGTTGCATTGGAAATAACAAAGGGTGCGGGAAAGATTTCAACAAGCATTAACCAAAGATGTGTAAGACAATTATCTAATACACCCGTGCATTACCGCGTTATCACAGGCACTATCTACGTAAAAGCATATAAAACTGTTCATTTAATGAGAAGCGAATGAATGTATCTTATCAGGCAGGAGAGGAACGAACGTTCACCAGTAATTATGAAAATGATACTCCAACACCGCCAAGTTTCAATGATGTATGAAAATTCGTTAGGTGGCCAACCATTTTGCCTGTCGTGCTCTGTAAAGCGCGACCTTTTTGAACTAACTCACTATTTAACCTATCAACTGCAACCAGCTTGCCTGGGCCATCAACATCTACTTGTGACCAAGCAGCCATAGCCGACTTGGCGTGGTCAATACCTTAAGCATGCCAGTGACCTAGTAAATGCGATTTCAACTTTTATTCAGTGACTCTACTAGCGACTTAAAAAGGTAAATAATTTTCAATCATACTGCGTATCTAGTAATTATGTAGGGGCGCCCAGCCACAAGTTTTTTTAGGGATGGATCTCTTATGGTTGGGTGAGAAAAGTGAGCCTCGGGAAATTGTGGAATATTTTGTGTTTGACGTTTAGAATTACCTGCCAGTCTCTTGGTGTGTAAGCTCTCCACAATGTCATCCTGATCAACCATATAACTGCACAACCCAATGAGTTGAACAGGCCCAAAATGATCTGTACAACCGCACTGACTCACCATGAATTTGAGGGCAGGCTCCTTTCTTCCGGTGGAGCAGTCCGATCTGTTCCCTGTGGTTTTCGTAGGCAAATACTTCGTTTTAGAGCAATGGGCCTTTGTTGAAAATGGCGCACCGTACACGAGCACGCAAAGTCCAAAGCGATTAACTTGCAGCCACTGGGGTTACGCCGACCAATCTCTGCTTCAAGGCTGCACTAAAAGCTCTGTTGGACCGTCTGTCTCAGGCCCGTATATACAATGAGTTCATTCAATGGCCGTCAAGAACTTCAGAAGATAGAGGATCTGTAAATTAAAACCTGGCCTCTGGAATTTCAAACTTCTGCAGGAGGTGTTTGTAGCTAAAGGTCTTAGTTACAAGGTTTATCCTGCAGGTTGGGTTATTTCCCTCACAATTTATAATTATAGAGCAGCACGCATATCAGACGGAGTGCAAACAAATGTTGGATCTTGACGATGGTCAGGGTATGCGATTAGTTCATTCAGGTATTTACACAGGTGACCGGCCCATCAACGTTGGATTCTTCAACACACGTGTTACTAGCGGAACTTCGCCTGAGTTAAAGGTTCAGTTGCAGGATACAAAAGGACGGCTATTTGATAACCACAAACTTCCTGTTAGCGTTTTTTTAATTGACAAAATATCATTAAAAGCGAGTATCTATGGACCTAGACAAGTGACAGAGGGCACTGTCGACTCACAAAGAATGGCTAGATAATAAAATAACATGGCTTGAGGACCAAATATCACCAAAAGATGCTTCCGATAACAAGTTCTTTGATAACAAACATACAAAACCGCGTAGGGAAATGAGAGAAAGTATAAACACACGGAAAACCCTCGCTATAAATTGGACAGAATCAAGTGGCCTGCTACGCAGAGGATAAGGGTGGTCGTTTAGCGATAGAGCCAGTTGTAAAACCTCACAAGACGGAAGCTGTGGATATACCATGTTATCAAGTGGTAAGATAATTCATATGCGGCTTTCTTCTGGTGTGGGCGCTAATGCTGATGCTATACAAGTCGTTCCTGTTATAAATGAAATAAATCAATCGGTAGGGATAAGTAAGCCTACTGGCCAACGGGCTGCTGCAGTATCATTTGACCAACCTTTACAAGGCAATGTTATTACATTTTATACAAACAATTCAAACAGACTAGCAACCTGTTCAGTAGTGTCACTGCCAATTGAACTTGCCTTGTAGACTTATAGACTCAGAATGAAACAACAACCAACTGTTCAGACGGCACCACTATATCCTGAGTTGCCTGATGAAGCCGAGCCAGTAACTGAGCTACCTTATGAGACCGGGCCAGTGACAGATTCAGCTCACTTACTTAGACTTGGGGAGATTACACGGCAGCAAAGCCAGCTCGAGAATGAGAGGGAACAACTGTCGCCATGGGGTTGCCACTCTAGGCGTCATACATGGCGCCCTTGTGACGGTCAGCTTGTGAATGGGAGTAACTGGCAAGCAGTTGCTGTACACTGTTGTCGTGGTGCCTATTGAAATCAAATCGGGGTCGAGATAGGAGCCGAGGTCTGTTTCGTCCTCTCAGTGGCTGGAAAGTTTACCACCCGCAGGCTATAGATCAAAGCCGATAATCACAATAAAATCCTGGGATATATATATATATAGAGAGATATATATATATATATATATATAGATAGAGATATAGAGAGATATAGAGAGATAGAGAGAGAGAGAGATAGAGAGAGAGAGAGATAGAGAGATAGAGATATAGATCTCTATATAGAGAGAGAGAGAGAGATAGAGATATAGATAGAGATATATCTCTATAGGAGAGATAGATATATAGAGAGATATATATAGATAGATATATATATATATATATATATATATATATATATATATATCTATATATATATATCTATATATATACTTAGATATATATATTCGATATAATTAGAAATATGTTCGAAATGAATATATATATATATATATTCATACACACTCACATCTATATATATATATATAAATATATAGATAGATATATATATATGATTATATAATTATATATATATATTATTGTATATGTAAGCACACCTACATATATACATATATATATATTTATATATATATATATAAATATATATATATATATATACATATATTTATAAAATTAAGAATCCCTATATATATGTGTATCTATATATATATATATGTGTATATATACCTGTATATATGTATATATATATATATATAGAGATGAGATATATATATAGATATATAAATAGATATATATATATATATATATATATATATATATATATATATATATATATATATAGTATACGATATAATATCTATATACATATATACATCTATATTTATTTAGTGAATGACGATTGTATTAATATCTGTCCCTACATATGTATCTCCATCTATTTATATATAAATTTATATCAATCTATATATATAGATATATATATATATATATATATATATATATATATATATATATATATATATATATATATATATATATATATATATATATATATATATATATATATATATATATATATATATATATATATATATATATATATATATATACTGACGATTACAACCATTCGTGGACTCCAACCATTCGTGGACAAATTTTTATAGTGCATTTTTGCTATCATTAATTATCAATTATTTATTCGTCATCTTATAATTGATACAATTAAATAGTTTAAAGCAAATTAAAATCTTTTTTCACTTTTTATTGCTGGTATATACTTTTTGTCCTCGAAACGTCGTCCACGAAAGGTTAAGACATTAATTTATACGTATAAATCCAACCTTTCGTGCCCATATATATTTTTGATTATTTGCGGAATACCGAAATATTTTAATCATTTTCATTCATCATGGATTTGAAACATAATATTTGTTGTAGATGTGATCATTATGAACCATTGGTAGAATTTCGCGATCTAATTCAATATTGTATTTTATATATATATATATATATAATAGTGCATGTATATACGATTATATATATACATGTATCCCTATATATTAATAAATATATATACATAAATATGAATATAAACACATATATTTATGGTTATATACCTACAAATATATATATTAATATAAAGATATGTATATATATATATCTGTATGTATGATTATATATATGTATAGGTTTATGTTTGTATATTAATCTTCTTCCCCGGTACATTTGTTTCCTATATTGGATAAAACATTTAAAATTCTAGTGTGTAACAATCAGCACTATAAGTAAACACGGCGTTTAAAAACATAGTTATTTGTGCATTGGGCACGCGCTTATTGCCATGCACGTTTTGCCCGGTACTATCACTTGTAGTTAGATATATTTCAACAATATAAGGCGACGATGAATACTAGCGTAGTCAATCGAATCGATGTGTTGGCTTGCTGACACAATTACAAAAGTCGTACTCTCCCCAAGTTCACTTCAAGCGTTCAATGCATTGAGCACATGGGTTATCGGAATATCAATACAATTCAGTCCTCCCTAATAATACACCATGAGGCGAAGTGACCGGGATCAAACACAACTACGACCTAACACATCCCGGTCACAATAGTATAAGCATTATTAATGCTACTGTTAACAAAAGTTAAAGCATTATTAATGCTACTGTTATCAAAAGTATATGAATTATCAATTCTATTGTTATCAATAGAATTTGCATTATCAATGATACTGTTAATTAGATCGGACAACACTGTTAGATATACAGGCGTGAAAATCCTTTACACCTGATATAAAGGCATGAGCTATCCTAAATACATCACCAATAAGTCGAAAAGTGTTGTGACAATCACCTTATGCTCGGCTGTGAGTACTTATATATCTATACACTAATGCCCAACGATAATCCATCACATCTGTCTTCCATTTCGTTGATGCCTTCGATTTTGATTTACTTACTCCTTAAAACGTATGCCTTCATCCCTGTTTCATAATGCATTAGGTATTAAAATCTAAGGCTCATAACGAGCATCTTTGTTAATAACGAGCATCCTGAATAAATTAATGCCCCATGATTATCACTTGGCCGTTTGCATTCTTGCATATACCAGATAAAATAGATTGCCAATACCATTCCGATGCAAATAAAATCTGGGCATGTTGTTAACCAACGAACATTACAAAAGGCAATTTATTAGACAATTCATAACAAAATATAATGCTACGCTAATAAATATGGCTGTGGTGGTAACATCATTCCGTTTGTATTTACAGATATTCATGGTCACATGATCGAGACATGAAACCCATTACTCAAGCACCATACTGCAATTTACCTAACCCTACCTTCGCATTACTTACCGACATAATGTTTATGCCTAGGAACAGAAGATATCATAAATAAGCTTATTTACAATATGTACAAAACGTGTGCATATATTTACATAAAAATCATTCATGTTTAAGCTGCAAGCGAGGTTGGTACATGGATTTATTAAACGAAAAGAATGCAGACTGCCGTGTGAATTAAGTTACTATTCCAGCGGCTAGCGGTGTGCATTTTCTGCCTCATGTGCGAGTCATATCAATTTATGTGAATTCACACTCTAATATGACAGAATTGGACATTATGAAAATAGGAACACATTTTATTTACACGTCAAGGTTCTTCATTGGGAGATTGAGGTATGGATGGCAAATAGTCGTCTACCACATGTCCTTGATTACTATCACGCAAGCACTTTCTAAAAGCCTCATATGAGTGTGGGCTGTGGCGAACCCAATCAATTATGCCAGTAGCTTGATCATTTCCGACGTATTTTGCCTGAATCAGAATTCAGATTTAACCGCAATTTAATTGTTTTAAACATTTATGCATATTTTCCATTTGCATAGAATGGGACACTACTCACTCCAATATTGTCCCTCTCCCTCTCACAAAGGACACCGTTTTGAATGAGATGATTCCAAAGAGGCACATCGACCATTATATTTTCTGTCAACTTGACTCGATTCTTGTTCAACAATTCCCTGATGCAGTTATACATTTTCTGACCTGAAATGTAGAAGCATTACCACATGACATTGATTTATTTAATACGCCAACATGATAATTGAGAGATGTTTCAGTTCAGCATGCATAGCTGGTTATATTTTGCATCCACATTTTTCAATCCATTGCTTGCGAGATCATTTTCTTAGTAAAGAATAACATAAAAATAAAGTTTCAATGAGCCTTGAGAGGATAAAATGCGACCATGAGCTAGGAATGGCAATATATAACTGATTTCGTTACGTTCACTCAATTCAGCCAGTTCATTTGGGGTTAGGTCAATGAAGAAGATGGAACCGATACTTTCCGGCAACGACTTGGTGTTTTTAACCTTCAAAAAACGCAATCCTTTTAACATGACATTCAATCTAGTGACTGTACATGTACTGCAAGGAATACTGGTAGTGTATCTTACAATGTACACTCAAACAAACAAGCACACAATGTCATATGTATACGCACATACATTCAAAGAGATATAGCTATTTGTAGTACTCACCGGTTGCACAGATTGCCCCGAATCGCAAGTGGCATTGTTGCCATGCTCAGCAGAGGGACCTATCAAAGCTTGATCGTGTTCCTAATATTTGATTTTAAAAGATATGATTACACCTCTATACTTAAGTTCCACGTATAAATCGATCACTGATGTAGTCCATATTAGATTACCTGCAGGGGCATCAGGACTCGCGGATTGGCAGTACACCCTGGTATATTGGCTTCAATACTACATGAGAAAAAGGACTGTCCCTGACCTTGAAAGTAGAAATGCTTCTTCATAAAGTTGTTCTCCAATACCGGTTGAATTTGAATTATCTACAAGGAAGGTAAAATAAGTTATGCGAACACTAATCACCTTACTTTGTCACCAATGGAGTCCTGTAATGTTGAATTAATGATGATAGACGACCCATAACAGTATTGCTTGTGAAGCACGGTATATATATATATAACACAGCTGTTGTACATATACATATTCAAATAGCCCAAATAAAGTCACATTTTCCGAGGTAAGTATCATATAGCGGATCACAAGACCATCCACTGAACATACACTCAACAATAATGATATACTACCCATTCGACTAGTTGTCATCATATGTGTTCTTTTAAATTTATAAACGTAATGATGTTCCAAAACCACCAGTTAGCGCGCACGAATACGATTGAATATGGAATGTACAGTGTAAACAACTCAAGATTACAGGCGACTCTTGTTTACCTAGAGAAAATTGTTTGATATAATACGTCCTAAATAATGGCTATTCCCCTCAATGTTTTTGATGGGCCATTTTCATTGAATATTTAGCATATACTTGTAACGAGCACCTGCGTTCTCAACCCCTCCAAGTGCCATGGCTTATTCTGATGACCCACTAGCACAACTTCTTTCACTTTGTCTTTTTTGGAAACTGCCATGGCTTCTGATGTTTGATATTGTCCCTTTATAGAATCCAACTCCTCCTGTTAAACATCAGCCAATATCATATCAATAGTTACAAACTTATCAATGTTTCTAAATGTTGAAACTTAGCAGAGCGGTGTCCTATCAGTCACCTTGTATTCTGCAGTACCGCGTAATGGTTTTAGGTAGACTAGACAAGTCACCAAAACCTGGTGTGTGTCCTGTTGTTGAATGTGGTAGGCATGTAATTCCACGTTCAACAGCTTACACCTTCGGAAAATTGTAAACAATGAAAAATGGTTGAGAAGTAGCACAGCAGTTTGATGAGATTGGATGACTATGCCAGAGACTTGACCCTCTCTGTAGCCAGTGATGTCGTTCCATATACCACCATGTATGTCCTTGCCGGAATTGTATTGAACACAATACTCATAGTCATCAGTGTCTTTCAGAAATTCTTCTGGAAACCTTATGAACACCAGTAAGGGACGAACAAATTGTACGTCGGCTTGATCTGCCTCTAGTCGAATTATTGGCCCCAATTGACGATTTCCTGGTAACGATGGAGGCGGATCATTGTGATCGATCATTTGTTTGACAGTGACTTGTAATTTTGAGTGTTCTTCTATTGATAGACACCGAGCAGGTACGAAAACCTCTATTGGGTATGGTAGCATCGAACAAGATTCCAGGTAATCTGTTTTGTTGGATATTTCAAAACACCACGTATTTTCCGTGACAGTTGCACCTGGTGACAGCAGAGAGGAAAACACTGTAAATGACAATTAACAATTCAGCGGACCTTCTTTGACCGCTGATTGTTGATTTAATAGACACAATCACAGGTAAAACTTGAGAAAGGTATTCCTTGTCATATTTTAGTTAAGCACTGAACCCTACACAATGGTAACGTGCAAACCTGATCGTTCCCCCTCCTCGTTTATTCCCGTGCCTTCCACAGGTTTACTACCAGCTGTTGTCAAATACTGTCTCTGAAAAGTTATTCGCTATGGGGCTCAAAAGTGAATTTCATTAAAAATCATCAAAGTTTTGTTGTGAGGAAAGAGAAACGGAGGCCAAAGTTCTACCACTTTTGGCAATGATATCCGCAAAATCGAGCCAAATCTGTCTCTAGCTATATCTGAGGCCTTTATTAAGCGATGATTGGCTGATGATTGTGTGTTCCAAATACGAAGACAATCATGCCATTTAAACAACTAGACAAAAACGGAAACAAAACTTCATTTGTAATAAGCAATGGATAAATCTCAATGTGGATGAATTTATGCCCGATGATTAAGGCTTCAAAAACACTAACTACAAGTTGCTTCAACAATCTAAATGCCTTATATATCATAGAAAACAGGTCGATAGATATTTTGCCCCTGCCAGATTTGTTAAGTCGTATCCAATCAATGTCCGCAGCCGAAAATTGGAAAGGCAGTGTTGTAAGACTAAAACTTTATCATGCTGGTCTGGACCAACACAACTTGCTTTGAAAACTATGAATTTGATACCGCATATAAATTTGAAAATGTTTCAAATTTTTACGATAGGATTATAACAAGACATAACTGGAGCCGCATACGCCTTGTACAGTGCTAGTTGGAACCGCAAATTACGTCATCTAGGCGAAATAAAAAGAACAACCTTCGACGTAGCTCTGTAGATTATGTCCATCCTGCTCATGCACTCCTCCTCCGACACACGTTGCAG
The DNA here is from genome assembly GCA_034190875.2 of Urechis unicinctus. Lineage (NCBI taxonomy): Eukaryota > Metazoa > Annelida > Polychaeta > Xenopneusta > Urechidae > Urechis > Urechis unicinctus. The sequence goes on along the minus strand of CM067358.1, from coordinate 71,585,937 downwards.
TCGTGGGTGGGAGGCTAGAATCTGTTCAGTGTTTTCCGAAAGAGTGAACTCAGGGTCCAGGTGCAAGTTCTCCAGACTTCGCAAACCAACCTTAAGAATATGCACCTGCAAACACATTCACTCTGGCAATGATCAAAATGCTGATGCTGTACTTTCGTCACCAATGCTTGATGCAAATGCTTGAATTATTCGAGATTAGGATACATATATTCACCATCTATGATACACCCCGCCACAGCAAAAGGAGCATGCAAATGTACACAAACACACATAAAATAGAGTGAGATACCGGGCGGTTCAACCTATATCGACGACATGTAATAAAGATGACGGATATGGTCCCTATTCGTTGCACAGTTCAGCTGAAGAGAATCTTACAAATATTATTGATGCAGTATTCAAGTTGTCAATCGATTGAGCATAAAACCTTAGAATCTATATTTCAACAAAAACATGACATGCCATTGGGAATATATTTAGCATTACCAAACAGATATAGCGACAGGTAATTGATTCAACGGAGAGTCATTTAACTACATCGGATACAACTATAGAACTGGAATTGGTGTGTAACCACAGAACTTCAGAAAAATATTGATGTTCTCTGGAAGCAAAACACAATTAATGAACCGTCGTGAGATGTGGTGCACAATGGGTGTCTGAAACGACATGGCGCCATGGGCGAGGATATCTCGGCCAGTCAAATGTAACAATATCATGATGTACAAGTTATCATCAAACGTATAATTTGACAATAAAAACAATTCTAAAACGAATTGTTAAATGGAATAAAGAAACCATTTGGACCAATTGGACTTCAAGTACACTCCATCTTCTCCCATACTAAAATAGTAATCTCAATTATTGCCACCATTGCATAAATGGAGGTGCCTGTGGGAATATGGAAATACGAATGAGATAAGAGTGATGTGAAATGAAAACAAATGTGACTCACCCGCTGTTGTTTTTCACAATAAAATGTTTATAATTTATTGAATGAAGCACATGGATAATTCATTGGTACTTCTCATTCATATATATCCATTATGCTACGGCAGAAAATAACCAAATTGGTTTGTAACCACAAAAGGTCGGAACAATTTTGATGTTCTCTCGAAACACCTAATAATTGAATTGATCTTCGTGAGTTGTGGGGCACTATGAGTGTCTTAACCAACATCGAGCCGTTTGCGAGGATATCGCTGTCACGCTAATGATGTAAAACAAACTATTCATTACTATATTGCTACCATCAAACTGATAATTTGACTATAAAATAAATAGTAAAGCAAATTGCTAAATGGGATAAAGAAACCATCTTGACCAATAGTATACGCCTTCTTCTATCATGCTTAAGTAGTACACTTAATTATTGCCACCATTGCATAAATGGACCTGGGTTATGATGCACATAGGTGCCTACGGGAATCAGGAAATACGAATGAGATAAGAGTGATGTGAAATGAAATCAAATGTGACTCACCGGCTGTTGTTTTTCGCAATGAATGTAACACACATAAAATTGTGGTTTAAATATAACATCAGAGAACATCAGTAATAAGAAGTCGGTAATCAGCATCCATTGAATCATTTGACGACAACAAAGAATACAATGTTTATAATTCATTGAATGAAACAAATCGGTAACTTATTGGTACTTCTCATTCATAAACATCCATTATGCTACGGCACAGGAAATACGAATGAGATAAAAATTTTGATGTTCTGAAAGCAAAATACAATTGAATTGACTGTCGTGTTGTTTTGGGCAATGAATGTAACACACACAAAATTGTGGTTTAAATATAACATCAGAGAACATCAGTAATAAGAAGTCGATATTCATCACCCAGTAAATCATTTGACGGCAACAAGGAAAAAAATGTTTATAATTCATTGAATGAAGCACATGAATAATTCTTTGGTTATGATGCACATAGGTGCCTACGGGAATCAGGAAATACGATTGAGATAAGAGAGATGTGAAATGAAAACAAATGTGACTCACCTGATCTTGCTTTTGGCAATAAATGTAACACAGAAAATTGTGGGTAAAATATTACATCAGAGAACATCAGTACTAAGCAGTCGAATATCAGCATCCAGTGAATCATTAGACGGCAAAAAAGAATACAATGATTATTATTTATTGAATGAAACAGATCGGTAATTCATTGGTATTTCTCATTCATATACATCCATTATGCTACGACAGAAAATAACCAAATTGGTTTGTAACCACAGAACGTCGGAACAATTTTGATTTTTTCGCAAAGCACTACACAGTTGATTTGACCGTCGTGAGTTTTGGGGCAAAATGATTGCATAAAACAACATGGAACCATTGGCAAGGATATCTCTGTCACGCTAATGGTGTAAAAGAAACTTTTCTATTCTATATTGTTGCCATCAAACTGATAAATTGACTATAAAATCAATACTAAAAACAATTGCTAAATAGGATAATGAAACCACTTGGACCAATAGTACTTCAAGTACACTCCTTCGTCTCTCATGCTAAAGTAGTATTCTCAATTATTGCCACCATGGTATAAATGTTCCTGCGTTATGATGCACATAAGTGCCTACAGGAATATGGAAACACATATGAGATAAGAGTGATGAGAAATGAAAACAAATGTGACTCACCGACTGTTGTTTTTCGCAATCAATGTGACACACATAAAATTGTGGTTTAAATATTACATCAGAGAATATCAGCAATAAACAGTCAATAATCAGCATCCAGTGAATCATTTGACAGCAACAAAGAGTACAATGTTTATAATTCATTGAATGAAACAGATCGATAATTCATTGGTACTTCTCATTCACATATATCGATTATGCTACAGCAGAAAATAACTAAAATGGCTTATAATAACAGAACGTCGGAATAATTTTGATGTTCTCTCAAAGCACTTCACAATTGAATTGACCGTCGTGAGTGTTGGGGCACAATGCGTGTCTTAAACAACATGGAACCATTGACGAGGATATCTCTGTCACGCTCATGAAGCACATGGATAATTCATTGGTACTTCATATTCATATATATCCATTATGCTACGGCAGAAAATAACCAAATTGGTTTGTAACCACAAAAGGTCAGAACAATTTTGACTATAAAATCAATACTAAAACAAATTGCTAAATGGGATAAAGAAACCACTTGGACCAATAGTACTTCAAGTACACTCCTTCGTCTCTCATGCTAAAGTAGTATTCTCAATTATTGCCACCATTGTATAAATGTACCAGCGTTATGATGCACATAAGTGCCTACAGGAATATAGAAACACGAATGAGATAAGAGTGATGAGAAATGAAAACAAATGTGACTCACCGACTGTTGTTTTTCGCAATCAATGTGACACACATTAAATTGTGGTTTAAATATTACATCAGAGAACATCAGCAATAAACAGTCAATAATCAGCATCCAGTGAATCATTTGACAGCAACAAAGAGTACAATGTTTATAATTCATTGAATGAAACAGATCGATAATTCATTGGTACTTCTCATTCACATATATCGATTATGCTACAGCAGAAAATAACTAAAATGGCTTATAATAACAGAACGTCAGAATAATTTTGATCTTCTCTCAAAGCACTACACAATTAAATTGACCGTCGTGAGTTGTTGGGCACAATGAGTAACTACATCAACATGAAAACATTGGCGAGGATATCTCTGTCACGCTCATGATGTACAAGAAACTATTCAATTCTATATTGTGACCATCAAACTGGTAACTGGACCGTAAAATCGATATTAAAACAAATTGTTAAACGAGATCAAGAAACCTTCTTGACCCATTGTACTTCGATTAAACTCCTTCTTCTCTCATACTAAAGTAGTACACTAAATATTTGCCACCATTGCATAAATGGACCTGGGTTATGATGCACATAGGTGCCTACAGGAATCAGGAAATACGAATGAGATAAGAGTGATGTGAAATAAAATAAAGTGACTCACCGGCTGTTTTTCGCAATGAATGTAACACACATAAAATTGTGGTTAAAATATTTCATCAGCAAACATTAGTAATAAACAGTTGATAATCAGCACCCAGTGTATCATTTGACGGCAACAAAGAATAAAATGTTTAAAATTCATTGAATGAAGCACATATAAAATTCATTGGTACTTCTCACTCATATATATTACTTATGCTACGGCCGAAAATCACCAAATTGGTTTGTAACCACAGTAGGTCGGAACAATTTTGATGGTCTCTCAAAGCACAACACAAATGAATTGACCGGCGTGAGTTTTTGGGCACAATGATTGCATAAAACAACATGGAACCATTAGCGAGGATATCTCTGTCACGCTAATGATGTAAAAGAAACTTTTCTATTCTATATTGTTACCATCAAACTGATAAATTGACTATAAAATCAATACTAAAACAAATTGCTAAATGGGATAAAGAAACCACTTGGACCAATAGCACTTCAAGTACACTCCTACGTCTCTCATGCTAAAGTAGTATTCTCAATTATTGCCACCATTGCATAAATGGACCTGGGTTATGATGCACATTAGTGCCTACGGGAATATGTGAACACGAATGAGTTAAGAGTGATGAGAAATGAAAACAAATGTGACTCACCACCTGTTGTTTTTCGCAATAAATGTGACACACATAAAATTTTGGTTTAAATATAACATCAGAGAACATCAGCAATTAACAGTCAATAATCAGCATCCAGTGAATCATTTGACGGCAACAAAGTGTACCATGTTTATAATTCATTGAATGAAACAGATCGATAATTCATTGGTACTTCTCATTCACATATATCGATTATGCTACAGCAGAAAATAACTAAAATGGCTTATAATAACAGAACGTCGGAATAATTTTGATGTTCTCTCAAAGCACTTCCCAATTGAATTGACCGTCGTGAGTTTTGGGGCACAATGAGTGTCTTAAACAACATGGAACCATTGACGAGGATATCTCTGTCATGCTCATGATGTGAAAGAAATTATTCATATCTTTGCTGTTACCATCAAACTCAATATTTAACCAAAAAATCAATATTAAAACAATTTGTGAAACGGGATAAAGAAACCATCTGGACCAATAGTACTTCGATTAAACTCCTTCTTCTCTCATACTAAAGTAGTACACTTAATATTTGCCACCATTGCATAAATGGACCTGGGTTATGATGCACATAGGTGCCTACGGGAATCAGGAAATACGAATGAGATAAGAGTGATGTGAAATGAAACCAAATGTGACTCATCCACTGTTGTTTTTCGCAATAAATGTAACAAAGAAAATTGTGGTTAAAATATTACATCAGAGAACATAAGTGATATGCAGTCGATAATCAGCATCCAGTGAATAATTTGACGGCAAAAAAGAATAAAATGTTTAAAATTCATTGAATGAAGCACATATAAAATTCATTGGTACTTCTCATTCATATATATCACTTATGCTACGGCCGAAAATAACCAAATTGGTTTGTAACCATAGTAGGTCGGAACAATTTTGATGGTCTCTCAAAGCACAACACAAATGAATTGACCGGCGTGAGTTTTTGGGCACAATGATTGCATAAAACAACATGGAACCATTAGCGAGGATATCTCTGTCACGCTAATGATGTAAAAGAAACTTTTCTATTTTATATTGTTACCATCAAACTGATAAATTGACTATAAAATTAATACTAAAACAAATTGCTAAATGGGATAAAGAAACCACTTGGACCATTAGTACTTTAAGTACACTCCTACGTCTCTCATGCTAAAGTAGTATTCTCAATTATTGCCACAATGGTATAAATGGACCTGGGTTATGATGCACATTAGTGCCTACGGGAATATGGGAACACGAATGAGTTAAGAGAGATGAGAAATGAAAACAAATGTGACTCACCTCCTGTTGTTTTTCGCAATAAATGTGACACACATAAAATTGTGGTTTAAATGTAACATCAGAGAACATCAGCAATTAACAGTCAATAATCAGCATCCAGTGAATCATTTGACGGCAACAAAGTGAACCATGTTTATAATTCATTGAATGAAACAGATCGACAATTCATTGGTACTTCTCATTCACATATATCGATTATGCTACAGCAGAAAATAACTAAAATGGCTTATAATAACAGAACGTCAGAATAATTTTGATCTTCTCTCAAAGCACTACACAATTAAATTGACCGTCGTGAGTTGTTGGGCACAATGAGTAACTACACCAACATGAAAACATTGGCGAGGATATCTCTGTCACGCTCATGATGTACAAGAAACTATTCAATTCTATATTGTGACCATCAAACTGGTAATTGGACCGTAAAATCGATATTAAAACAAATTGTTAAACGAGATCAAGACACCTTCTTGACCCATTGTACTTCGATTAAACTCCTTCTTCTCTTATACTAAAGTAGTACACTAAATATTTGCCATCATTGCATAAATGGACCTGGGTTATGATGCACATAGGTGCCTACGGGAATCAGGAAATACGAATGAGATAAGAGTGATGTGAAATGAAAACAAATGTGACTCACCCACTGTTGTTTTTCGCAATAAATGTAACAAAGAAAATTGTGGTTAAAATATTACATCAGAGAACATAAGTGATATGCAGTCGATAATCAGCATCCAGTGAATAATTTGACGGCAACAAAGAATACAATGTTTATAATTCATTGAATGAAACAGATTGGTAATTCATTGGTACTTCTCATTCATATACTCCATTATGCTACGGCAGAAAATAACCGAAATTGATCTGTAACTACAGAAGGTCGGAACAATTTTGACTATAAAATCAATACTAAAACAAATTGCTAATTGGGATAAAGAAACCACTTTGACCAATAGCACTTCAAGTACACTCCTTCGTCTCTCATGCTAAAGTAGTATTCTCAATTATTGCCACCATTGTATAAATGTACCAGCGTTATGATGCACATAAGTGCCTACAGGAATATGGAAACACGAATGAGATAAGAGTGATGAGAAATGAAAACAAATGTGACTCACCTCTTGCTGTTTTTCGCAATCAATGTGACACATAAAATTGTGGTTTAAATATTACATCAGAGAACATCAGCAATTAACAGTCAATAATCAGCATCCAGTGAATCATTTGACGGCATCAAAGTGTACCATGTTTATAATTCATCGAATGAAACAGATCGATAATTCATTGGTACTTCTCATTCACATATATCGATTATGCTACAGCAGAAAATAACTAAAATGGCTTATAATAACAGAACGTCGGAATAATTTTGATGTTCTCTCAAAGCACTTCCCAATTGAATTGACCGTCGTGAGTTTTGGGGCACAATGAATGTCTTAAACAACATGGAACCATTGACGAGGATATCTCCGTCATGCTCATGATGTAAAAGAAATTATTCATATCTATACTGTTACCATCAAACTCATAATTTGACCAAAAAATCAATATTAAAAAATTGTGAAACGGGATAAAGAAACCATCTGGACCAATAGTATTTCTAGTAAAACTCCTTTTTCTCTCATACTAAAATAGTACACTAAATATTTGCCACCATTGCATAAATGGACCTGGGTTATGATGCACATAGGTGCCTACGGGAATCAGGAAATACGAATGAGATAAGAGTGATGTGAAATGAAAACAAATGTGACTCATCCACTGTTGTTTTTCGCAATAAATGTAACAAAGAAAATTGTGGTTAAAATATTACATCAGAGAACATAAGTGATATGCAGTCGATAATCAGCATCCAGTGAATAATTTGACGGCAACAAAGAATACAATGTTTATAATTCATTGAATGAAACAGATTGGTAATTCATTGGTACTTCTCATTCATATACTCCATTATGCTACGGCAGAAAATAACCGAATTGATCTGTAACTACAGAAGGTCGGAACAATTTTGACTATAAAATCAATACTAAAACAAATTGCTAATTGGGATAAAGAAACCACTTGGACCAATAGTACTTCAAGTACACTCCTTCGTCTCTCATGCTAAAGTAGTATTCTCAATTATTGCCACCATTGTATAAATGTACCAGCGTTATGATGCACATAAGTGCCTACAGGAATACGGAAACACGAATGAGATAAGAGTGATGAGAAATGAAAACAAATGTGACTCACCGACTGTTTTTCGCAATCAATGTGACACACATACAATTATGGTTTAAATATAACATCAGAGAACAACAGCAATTAACAGTCAATAATCAGCATCTAGTGAATCATTTGAAGGCAACAAAATGTACCATGTTTATAATTCATTGAATGAAACAGATCGATAATTCATTGGTACTTCTCATTCACATATATCGATTATGCTACAGCAGAAAATAACTAAAATGGCTTATAATAACAGAATGTCGGAATAATTTTGATGCTTTCTCAAAGCACTTCACAATTGAATTGACCGTCGTGAGTGTTGGGGCACAATGCGTGTCTTAAACAACATGGAACCATTAAGAAGAGGATATCTCTGTCACGCTCATGAAGCACATGGATAATTCATTGGTACTTCATATTCATATATATCCATTATGCTACGGCAGAAAATAACCAAATTGGTTTGTAACCACAAAATGTCGGAACAATTTTGACTATATAATCAATACTAAAACAAATTGCTAAATGGGATAAAGAAACCACTTGGACCAATAGTACTTCAAGTACACTCCTTCGTCTCTCATGCTAAAGTAGTATTCTCAATTATTGCCACCATTGTATAAATGTACCAGCGTTATGATGCACATAAGTGCCTACAGGAATATGGAAACACGAATGAGATAAGAGTGATGAGAAATGAAAACAAATGTGACTCACCTCCTGTTGTTTTTCGCAATCAATGTGACACACATAAAATTGTGGTTTAAATATTACATCAGAGAACATCAGCAATTAACAGTCAGTAATCAGCATCCAGTGAATCATTTGACGGCAACAAAACGTGTACCATGTTTATAATTCATTGAATGAAACAGATCGACAATTCATTGGTACTTCTCATTCACTTATATCGATTATGCTACAGCAGAAAATAACTAAAATGGCTTATAATAACAGAACGTCGGAATAATTTTGATGTTCTCTCAAAGCACTTCCCAATTGAATTGACCGTCGTGACTTTTGGGGCACAATGAGTGTCTTAAACAACATGGAACCATTGACAAGGATATCTCTGTCATGCTCATGATGTAAAAGAAATTATTCATATCTATGCTGTTACCATCAAACTCATAATTTGACCAAAACATCAATATTAAAACAATTTGTGAAACGGGATAAAGAAACCATCTGGACCAATAGTATTTCAAGTAAACTCCTTTTGCTCTCATACTAAAAAAGTACACTAAATATTTGCCACCATTGCGTAAATGGACCTGGGTTATGATGCACATAGGTGCCTACGGGAATCAGGAAATACGAATGAGATAAGAGTGATGGGAAATGAAAACAAATGTGACTCACCCACTGTTGTTTTTCGCAATAAATGTAACAAAGAAAATTGTGGTTAAAATATTACATCAGAGAACATAAGTGATATGCAGTCGATAATCAGCATCCAGTGAATAATTTGACGGCAACAAAGAATACAATGTTTATAATTCATTGAATGAAACAGATTGGTAATTCATTGGTACTTCTCATTCATATACTCCATTATGCTACGGCAGAAAATAACCGAATTGATCTGTAACTACAGAAGGTCGGAACAATTTTGACTATAAAATCAATACTAAAACAAATTGCTAATTGGGATAAAGAAACCGCTTGGACCAATAGCACTTCAAGTACACTCCTACGTCTCTCATGCTAAAGTAGTATTCTCAATTATTGCCACCATTGTATAAATGTACCAGCGTTATGATGCACATAAGTGCCTACAGGAATATAGAAACACGAATGAGATAAGAGTGATGAGAAATGAAAACAAATGTGACTCACCTCCTGCTGTTTTTCGCAATCAATGTGACACACATAAAATTGTGGTTTAAATATTACATCAGAGAACATCAGCAATTAACAGTCAATAATCAGCATCCAGTGAATCATTTGACGGCAACAAAGTGTACCATGTTTATAATTCATTGAATGAAACAGATCGATAATTCATTGGTACTTCTCATTCACATATATCGATTATGCTACAGCAGAAAATAACTAAAATGGCTTATAATAACAGAACGTCGGAATAATTTTGATGTTCTCTCAAAGCACTTCCCAATTGAATTGACCGTCGTGACTTTTGGGGCACAATGAGTGTCTTAAACAACATGGAACGATTGACGAGGATATCTCTGTCATGCTCATGATGTAAAAGAAATTATTCATATCTATGCTGTTACCATCAAACTCATAATTTGACCAAAAAAATTAATATTAAAACAATTTGTGAAAACGGGGGATAAGAAACCATCTGGACCAATAGTATTTCAAATAAACTCTTTTTTCTCATACTACTAAAATAGTACACTAAATATTTGCCACAATTGCGTAAATGGACCTGGGTTATGATGCACATAGGTGCCTACGGGAATCAGGAAATACGAATGAGATAAGAGTGATGTGAAATAAAATAAAGTGACTCACCGGCTGTTTTTCGCAATGAATGTAACACACATAAAATTGTGGTTAAAATATTTCATCAGCAAACATTAGTAATAAGCAGTTGAGAATCAGCACCCAGTGTATCATTTGACGGCAACAAAGAATAAAATGTTTAAAATTCATTGAATCAAGCACATATAAAATTCATTGGTACTTCTCATTCATATATATCATTATGCTACGGCCGAAAATAACCAAATTGGTTTGTAACCACAGTAGGTCGGAACAATTTTGATGGTCTCTCAAAGCACAACACAAATGAATTGACCGGCGTGAGTTTTTGGGCACAATGATTGCATAAAACAACATGGAACCATTAGCGAGGATATCTCTGTCACGCTAATGATGTAAAAGAAACTTTTCTATTCTATATTGTTACCATCAAACTGATAAATTGACTACACAATCAATACTAAAACAAATTGCTAAATGGGATAAAGAAACCACTTGGACCAATAGTACTTTAAGTACACTCCTACGTCTCTCATGCTAAAGTAGTATTCTCAATTATTGCCACCATAGCATAAATGGACCTGGGTTATGATGCACATTAGTGCCTACGGGAATATGGGAACACGAATGAGTTAAGAGTGATGTGAAATGAAAACAAATGTGACTCACCACCTGTTGTTTTTCGCAATAAATGTAACACACATAAAATGTGGTTAAAATATCACATCAGAGAACATCAGCAATAAACAGTCAATAATCAGCATCCAGTGAATCATTTGATGGCAACAAAGTGTACCATGTTTATAATTCATTGAATGAAGCACGTGGATAATTCATTGGTACTTCTCATTCACATATATCCATTATGCTACGCAGAAAATAACCAAATTGGTTTGTAACCACAAAATGTCGGAACAATTTTGACTATAAAATCAATACTAAAACAAATTGCTAAAAGGGATAAAGAAACCACTTGGACCAATAGTACTTCAAGTACACTCCTACGTCTCTCATGCTAAAGTAGTATTCTCAATTATTGCCACCATTGTATAAATGTACCAGCGTTATGATGCACATAAGTGCCTACAGGAATATTGAAACACGAATGAGATAAGTGTGATGAGAAATGAAAACAAATGTGACTCACCTCCTGTTGTTTTTCGCAATAAATGTAACACACATAAAATTGTGGTTTAAATATAACATCAGAGAACATTAGTAATAAGCAGTCGATAATCAGCACACAGTGAATCATTTGACGGCAAGAAAGAATAAAATGTTTATAATTCATTGAATGAAGCACATGGACAATTCATTGGTACTTCTTATTCATATATATCCATTATGCTTCGGCAGAAAATAACCAAATTGGTATGTAACCACAAAATGTCGGAACAAATTTGACTATAAAATCAATACTAAAACAAATTGCTAAAAGGGTTAAAGAAACCTTCTTGGACCAATAGTACTTCAAGTACACTCCTACGTCTCTCATGCTAAAGTAGTATTCTCAATTATTGCCACCATTGTATAAATGTACCAGCGTTATGATGCACATAAGTGCCTACAGGAATATTGAAACACGAATGAGATAAGTGTGATGAGAAATGAAAACAAATGTGACTCACCGACTGTTGTTTTTCGCAATCAATGTGACACAAAATTGTGGTTTAAATATTACATCAGAGAACATCAGCAATTAAAAGTCAATAATCAGCATCCAGTGAATCATTTGACGGCAACAAAGTGTACCATGTTTATAATTCATTGAATGAAACAGATCGATAATTCATTGGTACTTCTCATTCACATATATCGATTATGCTACAGCAGAAAATAACTAAAATGGCTTATAATAACAGAACGTCGGAATAATTTTGATCTTCTCTCAAAGCACTACACAATTAAATTGACCGTCGTGAGTTGTTGGGCACAATGAGTAACTACACCAACATGGAAACATTGGCGAGGATATCTCTGTCACGATCATGATGTTAAAGAAAACTATTCAACTCTATATTGTGACCATCAAACTGGTAATTGGACCGTAAAATCGATATTAAAACAAATTGTTAAGCGGATAAAACGAAACCATCTTGATCAATTGTACTTCAAGTAAACTCCTTCTCTCATTCGAAAACAGTATACTAAATATTTGCCACCATTGCGTAAATGGACCTGGGTTATGATGCACATAGGTGCCTACGGGAATCAGGAAATACGAATGAGATAAGAGTGATGGGAAATGAAAACAAATGTGACTCACCCACTGTTGTTTTTCGCAATAAATGTAACAAAGAAAATTGTGGTTAAAATATTACATCAGAGAACATAAGTGATATGCAGTCGATAATCAGCATCCAGTGAATAATTTGACGGCAACAAAGAATACAATGTTTATAATTCATTGAATGAAACAGATTGGTAATTCATTGGTACTTCTCATTCATATACTCCATTATGCTACGGCAGAAAATAACCGAATTGATCTGTAACTACAGAAGGTCGGAACAATTTTGACTATAAAATCAATACTAAAACAAATTGCTAATTGGGATAAAGAAACCGCTTGGACCAATAGCACTTCAAGTACACTCCTTCGTCTCTCATGCTAAAGTAGTATTCTCAATTATTGCCACCATTGTATAAATGTACCAGCGTTATGATGCACATAAGTGCCTACAGGAATATAGAAAACACGAATGAGATAAGAGTGATGAGAAATGAAAACAAATGTGACTCACCTCCTGTTGTTTTTCGCAATCAATGTGACACACATAAAATTGTGGTTTAAATATTACATCAGAGAACATCAGCAATTAACAGTCAATAATCAGCATCCAGTGAATCATTTGACGGCAACAAAGTGCACCATGTTTATAATTCATTGAATAAAACAGATCGATAATTCATTGGTACTTCTCATTCACATATATCGATTATGCTACAGCAGAAAATAACTAAAATGGCTTATAATAACAGAACGTCGGAATAATTTTGATGTTCTCTCAAAGCACTTCCCAATTGAATTGACCGTCGTGACTTTTGGGGCACAATGAGTGTCTTAAACAACATGGAACGATTGACGAGGATATCTCTGTCATGCTCATGATGTAAAAGAAATTATTCATATCTATGCTGTTACCATCAAACTCATAATTTGACCAAAAAATTAATATTAAAACAATTTGTGAAACGGGATAAAGAAACCATCTGGACCAATAGTATTTCAAATAAACTCTTTTTTCTCTCATACTAAAATAGTACACTAAATATTTGCCACAATTGCGTAAATGGACCTGGGTTATGATGCACATAGGTGCCTACGGGAATCAGGAAATACGAATGAGATAAGAGTGATGTGAAATAAAATAAAGTGACTCACCGGCTGTTTCGCAATGAATGTAACACACATAAAATTGTGGTTAAAATATTTCATCAGCAAACATTAGTAATAAGCAGTTGAGAATCAGCACCCAGTGTATCATTTGACGGCAACAAAGAATAAAATGTTTAAAATTCATTGAATCAAGCACATATAAAATTCATTGGTACTTCTCATTCATATATATCACTTATGCTACGGCCGAAAATAACCAAATTGGTTTGTAACCACAGTAGGTCGGAACAATTTTGATGGTCTCTCAAAGCACAACACAAATGAATTGACCGGCGTGAGTTTTTGGGCACAATGATTGCATAAAACAACATGGAACCATTAGCGAGGATATCTCTGTCACGCTAATGATGTAAAAGAAACTTTTCTATTCTATATTGTTACCATCAAACTGATAAATTGACTACACAATCAATACTAAAACAAATTGCTAAATGGGATAAAGAAACCACTTGGACCAATAGTACTTTAAGTACACTCCTACGTCTCTCATGCTAAAGTAGTATTCTCAATTATTGCCACCATAGCATAAATGGACCTGGGTTATGATGCACATTAGTGCCTACGGGAATATGGGAACACGAATGAGTTAAGAGTGATGTGAAATGAAAACAAATGTGACTCACCACCTGTTGTTTTTCGCAATAAATGTAACACACATAATTGTGGTTAAAATATCACATCAGAGAACATCAGCAATAAACAGTCAATAATCAGCATCCAGTGAATCATTTGATGGCAACAAAGTGTACCATGTTTATAATTCATTGAATGAAGCACGTGGATAATTCATTGGTACTTCTCATTCACATATATCCATTATGCTACGCAGAAAATAACCAAATTGGTTTGTAACCACAAAATGTCGGAACAATTTTGACTATAAAATCAATACTAAAACAAATTGCTAAAAGGGATAAAGAAACCACTTGGACCAATAGTACTTCAAGTACACTCCTACGTCTCTCATGCTAAAGTAGTATTCTCAATTATTGCCACCATTGTATAAATGTACCAGCGTTATGATGCACATAAGTGCCTACAGGAATATTGAAACACGAATGAGATAAGTGTGATGAGAAATGAAAACAAATGTGACTCACCGACTGTTGTTTTTCGCAATCAATGTGACACAAAAATTGTGGTTTAAATATTACATCAGAGAACATCAGCAATTAAAAGTCAATAATCAGCATCCAGTGAATCATTTGACGGCAACAAAGTGTACCATGTTTATAATTCATTGAATGAAACAGATCGATAATTCATTGGTACTTCTCATTCACATATATCGATTATGCTACAGCAGAAAATAACTAAAATGGCTTATAATAACAGAACGTCGGAATAATTTTGATCTTCTCTCAAAGCACTACACAATTAAATTGACCGTCGTGAGTTGTTGGGCACAATGAGTAACTACACCAACATGGAAACATTGGCGAGGATATCTCTGTCACGATCATGATGTAAAAGAAACTATTCAACTCTATATTGTGACCATCAAACTGGTAATTGGACCGTAAAATCGATATTAAAACAAATTGTTAAGCGGGATAAAGAAACCATCTTGATCAATTGTACTTCAAGTAAACTCCTTCTCTCATTCGAAAACAGTATACTAAATATTTGCCACCATTGCGTAAATGGACATGGGTTATTATGCACATAGGTGCCTACGGGAATCAGGAAATACGAATGAGTTAAGAGAGATGTGAAATGAAAACAAATGTGACTCACCCACTGTTGTTTTTCGCAATCAATGTGACACACATAAAATTGTGGTTTAAATATAACATCAGAGAACATCAGCAATAAACAGTCAATAATCAGCATCCAGTGAATCATTTGACGGCAACAAAGTGTACCATGTTTATAATTCATTGAATGAAGCAGATCGATAATTCATTGGTACTTCTCATTCACATATATCGATTATGCTACAGCAGAAAAATAACTAAAATGGCTTATAATAACAGAAGAAGTCGGAATAATTTTGATCTTCTCTCAAAGCACTACACAATTAAATTGACCGTCGTGAGTTGTTGGACACAATGAGTGTCTTAACCAACACGGAACCATTGGCGAGGATATCTCTGTCACGCTCATGATGTGCAAGAAACTATTCAATTCTATATTGTGACCATCAAACTGGTAATTGGACCGTAAAATCGATATTAAAACAAATTGTTAAACGAGATCAAGAAACCTTCTTGACCCATTGTACTTCGATTAAACTCCTTCTTCTCTCATACTAAAGTAGTACACTAAATATTTGCCACCATTGCATAAATGGACCTGGGTTATGATGCACATAGGTGCCTACAGGAATCAGGAAATACGAATGAGATAAGTGTGATGAGAAATGAAAACAAATGTGACTCACCTCCTGTTGTTTTTCGCAATAAATGTGACACACATAAAATTGTGGTTTAAATATAACATCAGAGAACATCAGCAATAAACAGTCAATAATCAGCATCCAGTGAATCATTTGACGGCAACAAAGTGTACCATGTTTATAATTCATTGAATGAAACAGATCGATAATTCATTGGTACTTCTCATTCACATATATCGATTATGCTACAGCAGAAAATAACTAAAATGGCTTATAATAACAGAACGTCGGAATAATTTTGATGTTCTCTCAAAGCACTTCCCAATTCAATTGACCGTCGTGAGTTTTGGGGCACAATGAGTGTCTTAAACAACATGGAACCATTGACGAGGATATCTCTGTCATGCTCATGATGTAAAAGAAATTATTCATATCTATGCTGTTACCATCAAACTCATAATTTGACCAAAAAATCAATATTAAAACAATTTGTGAAACGGGATAAAGAAACCATCTGGACCAATAGTACTTCGATTTAAACTCCTTCTTCTCTCATACTAAAGTAGTACACTAAATATTTGCCACCATTGCATTAATGGACCTGGGTTATGATGCACATAGGTGCCTACGGGAATCAGGAAATACGAATGAGATAAGAGTGATGTGAAATAAAATAAATGTGACTCACCGGCTGTTTTTTTTTCGCAATGAATGTAACACACATAAAATTGTGGTTAAAATATTTCATCAGCAAACATTAGTAATAAGCAGTTGATAATCAGCACCCAGTGTATCATTTGACGGCAACAAAGAATAAAATGTTTAAAATTCATTGAATGAAGCACATATAAAATTTATTGGTACTTCTCATTCATATATATCACTTATGCTACGGCCGAAAATAACCAAATTGGTTTGTAACCACCGTAGGTCGGAGCAATTTTGATGGTCTCTGAAAGCACAACACAAATGAATTGACCGGCGTGAGTTTTTGGGCACAATGATTGCATAAAACACACATGGAACCATTAGCGAGGATATCTCTGTCACGCTAATGATGTAAAAGAAACTTTTCTATTCTATATTGTTACCATCAAACTGATAAATTGACTATACAATCAATACTAAAACAAATTGCTAAATGGGATAAAGAAACCACTTGGACCATTAGTACTTTAAATACACTCCTACGTCTCTCATGCTAAAGTAGTATTCTCAATTATTGCCACCATTGCATAAATGGACCTGGGTTATGATGCACATTAGTGCCTACGGGAATATGTGAACACGAATGAGTTAAGAGTGATGAGATATGAAAACAAATGTGACTCACCTCCTGTTGTTTTTTGGAATAAATGTGACACAGATAAAATTGTGGTTTAAATATTACATCAGAGAACATCAGCAATTAAAAGTCAGTAATCAGCATCCAGTGAATCATTTGACGGCAACAAAGTGTACCATGTTTATAATTCATTGAATGAAACAGATCGACAATTCATTGGTACTTCTCATTCACATATATCGATTATGCTACAGCAGAAAATAACTAAAATGGCTTATAGTAACAGAACGTCGGAATAATTTCGATCTTCTCTCAAAGCACTACACAATTAAATTGACCGTCGTGAGTTGTTGGGCACAATGAGTAACTACACCAACATGGAAACATTGGCGAGGATATCTCTGTCACGATCATGATGTAAAAGAAACTATTCAACTCTATATTGTGACCATCAAACTGGTAATTGGACCGTAAAATCGATATTAAAACAAATTGTTAAGCGGGATAACGAAACCATCTTGATCAATTGTACTTCGATTAAACTCCTTCTCTCATTCGAAAACAGTATACTAAATATTTGCCTCCATTGCGTAAATGGACATGGGTTATTATGCACATAGGTGCCTACGGGAATCAGGAAATACGAATGAGATAAGTGAGATGTGAAATGAAAACAAATGTGACTCACCACCTGTTGTTTCGCAATAAATGTAACACACATAATTGTGGTTAAAATATCACATCAGAGAACATCAGCAATAAACAGTCAATAATCAGCATCCAGTGAATCATTTGATGGCAACAAAGTGTACCATGTTTATAATTCATTGAATGAAGCACGTGGATAATTCATTGGTACTTCTCATTCACATATATCCATTATGCTACGCAGAAAATAACCAAATTGGTTTGTAACCACAAAATGTCGGAACAATTTTGACTTTAAAATCAATACTAAAACAAATTGCTAAAAGGGATAAAGAAACCACTTGGACCAATAGTACTTCAAGTACACTCCTACGTCTCTCATGCTAAAGTAGTATTCTCAATTATTGCCACCATTGTATAAATGTACCAGCGTTATGATGCACATAAGTGCCTACAGGAATATTGAAACACGAATGAGATAAGTGTGATGAGAAATGAAAACAAATGTGACTCACCTCCTGTTGTTTTTCGCAATAAATGTAACACACATAAAATTGTGGTTTAAATATAATATCAGAGAACATTAGTAATAAGCAGTCGATAATCAGCACACAGTGAATCATTTGACGGCAAGAAAGAATAAAATGTTTATAATTCATTGAATGAAGCACATGGACAATTCATTGGTACTTTTTATTCATATATATCCATTATTCTTCGGCAGAAAATAACCAAATTGGTATGTAACCACAAAATGTCGGAACAAATTTGACTATAAAATCAATACTAAAACAAATTGCTAAAAGGGTTAAAGAAACCACTTGGACCAATAGTACTTCAAGTAAACTCCTACGTCTCTCATGCTAAAGTAGTATTCTCAATTATTGCCACCATTGTATAAATGTACCAGCGTTATGATGCACATAAGTGCCTACAGGAATATTGAAACACGAATGAGATAAGTGTGATGAGAAATGAAAACAAATGTGACTCACCTCCTGCTGTTTTTTGGAATCAATGTGACACACATAAAATTGTGGTTTAAATATTACATCAGAGAACATCAGCAATTAACAGTCAATAATCAGCATCCAGTGAATCATTTGACGGCAACAAAGTGTACCATGTTTATAATTCATTGAATGAAACAGATCGATAATTCATTGGTACTTCTCATTCACATATATCGATTATGCTACAGCAGAAAATAACTAAAATGGCTTATAATAACAGAACGTCGGAATAATTTTGATCTTCTCTCAAAGCACTACACAATTAAATGACCGTCGTGAGTTGTTGGGCACAATGAGTAACTACACCAACATGGAAACATTGGCGAGGATATCTCTGTCACGATCATGATGTAAAAGAAACTATTCAACTCTATATTGTGACCATCAAACTGGTAATTGGACCGTAAAATCGATATTAAAACAAATTGTTAAGCGGGATAACGAAACCATCTTGATCAATTGTACTTCAAGTAAACTCCTTCTCTCATTCGAAAACAGTATACTAAATATTTGCCACCATTGCGTAAATGGACATGGGTTATTATGCACATAGGTGCCTACGGGAATCAGGAAATACGAATGAGTTAAGAGAGATGTGAAATGAAAACAAATGTGACTCACCACCTGTTGTTTTTCGCAATAAATGTGACACACATAAAATTGTGGTTTAAATATAACATCAGAGAACATCAGCAATAAACAGTCAATAATCAGCATCCAGTGAATCATTTGATGGCAACAAAGTGTACCATGTTTATAATTCATTGAATGAAGCAGATCGATAATTCATTGGTACTTCTCATTCACATATATCGATTATGCTACAGCAGAAAATAACTAAAATGGCTTATAATAACAGAACGTCGGAATAATTTTGATCTTCTCTCAAAGCACTACACAATTAAATTGACCGTCGTGAGTTGTGGGACACAATGAGTGTCTTAACAAAAAAACGGAACCATTGGCGAGGATATCTCTGTCACGCTCATGATGTACAAGAAACTATTCAATTCTATATTGTGACCATCAAACTGGTAATTGGACCGTAAAATCGATATTAAAACAAATGTTTAAACGAGATCAAGAAACCTTCTTGACCCATTGTACTTCGATTAAACTCCTTCTTCTCTCATACTAAAGTAGTACACTAAATATTTGCCACCATTGCATAAATGGACCTGGGTTATGATGCACATAGGTGCCTACAGGAATCAGGAAATACGAATGAGATAAGTGTGATGAGAAATGAAAACAAATGTGACTCACCGACTGTTGTTTTTCGCAATAAATGTGACACACATAAAATTGTGGTTTAAATATAACATCAGAGAACATCAGCAATTAACAGTCAATAATCAGCATCCAGTGAATCATTTGACGGCAACAAAGTGTACCATGTTTATAATTCATTGAATGAAACAGATCGATAATTCATTGGTACTTCTCATTCACATATATCGATTATGCTACAGCAGAAAATAACTAAAATGGCTTATAATAACAGAACGTCGGAATAATTTTGATCTTCTCTCAAAGCACTTCCCAATTCAATTGACCGTCGTGAGTTTTGGGGCACAATGAGTGTCTTAAACAACATGGAACCATTGACGAGGATATCTCTGTCATGCTCATGATGTAAAAGAAATTATTCATATCTATGCTGTTACCATCAAACTCATAATTTGACCAAAAAATCAATATTAAAACAATTTGTGAAACGGGATAAAGAAACCATCTGGACCAATAGTACTTCGATTAAACTCCTTCTTCTCTCATACTAAAGTAGTACACTAAATATTTGCCACCATTGCATTAATGGACCTGGGTTATGATGCACATAGGTGCCTACGGGAATCAGGAAATACGAATGAGATAAGAGTGATGTGAAATAAAATAAAGTGACTCACCGGCTGTTTTTCGCAATGAATGTAACACACATAAAATTGTGGTTAAAATATTTCATCAGCAAACATTAGTAATAAGCAGTTGATAATCAGCACCCAGTGTATCATTTGACGGCAACAAAGAATAAAATGTTTAAAATTCATTGAATGAAGCACATATAAAATTTATTGGTACTTCTCATTCATATATATCACTTATGCTACGGCGGCCGAAAATAACCAAATTGGTTTGTAACCACCGTAGGTCGGAAAAATTTTGATGGTCTCTGAAAGCACAACACAAATGAATTGACCGGCGTGAGTTTTTGGGCACAATGATTGCATAAAACAACATGGAACCATTAGCGAGGATATCTCTGTCACGCTAATGATGTAAAAAGAAACTTTTCTATTCTATATTGTTACCATCAAACTGATAAATTGACTATACAATCAATACTAAAACAAATTGCTAAATGGGATAAAGAAACCACTTGGACCATTAGTACTTTAAATACACTCCTACGTCTCTCATGCTCAAGTAGTATTCTCAATTATTGCCACCATTGCATAAATGGACCTGGGTTATGATGCACATTAGTGCCTACGGGAATATGTGAACACGAATGAGTTAAGAGTGATGAGAAATGGAAACAAATGTGACTCACCTCCTGTTGTTTTTTGCAATAAATGTGACACATAAAATTGTGGTTTAAATATTACATCAGAGAACATCAGCAATTAACAGTCAATAATCAGCATCCAGTGAATCATTTGACGGCAACAAAGTGTACCATGTTTATAATTCATTGAATGAAACAGATCGATAATTCATTGGTACTTCTCATTCACATATATCGATTATGCTACAGCAGAAAATAACTAAAATGGCTTATAATAACAGAACGTCGGAATAATTTTGATCTTCTCTCAAAGCACTACACAATTAAATTGACCGTCGTGAGTTGTTGGGCACAATGAGTAACTACACCAACATGGAACCATTGACGAGGATATCTCTGTCACGATCATGATGTAAAAGAAACTATTCAACTCTATATTGTGACCATCAAACTGGTAATTGGACCGTAAAATCGATATTAAAACAAATTGTTAAGCGGGATAAAGAAACCATCTTGATCAATTGTACTTCAAGTAAACTCCTTTTCTCTCATTCGAAAACAGTATACTAAATATTTGCCACCATTGCGTAAATGGACATGGGTTATTATGCACATAGGTGCCTACGGGAATCAGGAAATACGAATGAGATAAGAGAGATGTGAAATGAAAACAAATGTGACTCACCACCTGTTGTTTTTCGCAATAAATGTGACACACATAAAATTGTGGTTTAAATATAACATCAGAGAACATCAGCAATAAACAGTCAATAATCAGCATCCAGTGAATCATTTGATGGCAACAAAGTGTACCATGTTTATAATTCATTGAATGAAGCAGATCGATAATTCATTGGTACTTCTCATTCACATATATCGATTATGCTACAGCAGAAAATAACTAAAATGGCTTATAATAACAGAACGTCGGAATAATTTTGATCTTCTCTCAAAGCACTACACAATTAAATTGACCGTCGTGAGTTGTGGGACACAATGAGTGTCTTAACAAAAAAACGGAACCATTGGCGAGGATATCTCTGTCACGCTCATGATGTACAAGAAACTATTCAATTCTATATTGTGACCATCAAACTGGTAATTGGACCGTAAAATCGATATTAAAACAAATTGTTAAACGAGATCAAGAAACCTTCTTGACCCATTGTACTTCGATTAAACTCCTTCTTCTCTCATACTAAAGTAGTACACTAAATATTTGCCACCATTGCATAAATGGACCTGGGTTATGATGCACATAGGTGCCTACAGGAATCAGGAAATACGAATGAGATAAGTGTGATGAGAAATGAAAACAATTGTGACTCACCGACTGTTGTTTTTCGCAATAAATGTGACACACATAAAATTGTGGTTTAAATATAACATCAGAGAACATCAGCAATTAACAGTCAATAATCAGCATCCAGTGAATCATTTGACGGCAACAAAGTGTACCATGTTTATAATTCATTGAATGAAACAGATCGATAATTCATTGGTACTTCTCATTCACATATATCGATTATGCTACAGCAGAAAATAACTAAAATGGCTTATAATAACAGAACGTCGGAATAATTTTGATCTTCTCTCAAAGCACTTCCCAATTCAATTGACCGTCGTGAGTTTTGGGGCACAATGAGTGTCTTAAACAACATGGAACCATTGACGAGGATATCTCTGTCATGCTCATGATGTAAAAGAAATTATTCATATCTATGCTGTTACCATCAAACTCATAATTTGACCAAAAAATCAATATTAAAACAATTTGTGAAACGGGATAAAGAAACCATCTGGACCAATAGTACTACGATTAAACTCCTTCTTCTCTCATACTAAAGTAGTACACTAAATATTTGCCACCATTGCATTAATGGACCTGGGTTATGATGCACATAGGTGCCTACAGGAATCAGGAAATACGAATGAGATAAGAGTGATGTGAAATAAAATCAAATGTGACTCACCGGCTGTTTTTCGCAATGAATGTAACACACATAAAATTGTGGTTAAAATATTTCATCAGCAAACATTAGTAATAAGCAGTTGATAATCAGCACCCAGAGTATCATTTGACGGCAACAAAGAATAAAATGTTTAAAATTCATTGAATGAAGCACATATAAAATTTATTGGTACTTCTCATTCATATATATCACTTATGCTACGGCCGAAAATAACCAAATTGGTTTGTAACCACCGTAGGTCGGAAAAATTGTGATGGTCTCTGAAAGCACAACACAAATGAATTGACCGGCGTGAGTTTTTGGGCACAATGATTGCATAAAACAACATGGAACCATTAGCGAGGATATCTCTGTCACGCTAATGATGTAAAAGAAACTTTTCTATTCTATATTGTTACCATCAAACTGATAAATTGACTACACAATCAATACTAAAACAAATTGCTAAATGGGATAAAGAAACCACTTGGACCATTAGTACTTTAAATACACTCCTACGTCTCTCATGCTCAAGTAGTATTCTCAATTATTGCCACCATTGCATAAATGGACCTGGGTTATGATGCACATTAGTGCCTACGGAATATGTGAACACGAATGAGTTAAGAGTGATGAGATATGAAAACAAATGTGACTCACCTCCTGTTGTTTTTCGCAATAATGTGTGACACAGATAAAATTGTGGTTTAAATGTAACATCATAGAACATCAGCAATTAACAGTCAATAATCAGCATCTAGTGAATCATTTGACGGCAACAAAGTGTACCATGTTTATAATTCATTGAATGAAACAGATCGATAATTCATTGGTACTTCTCATTCACATATATCGATTATGCTACAGCAGAAAATAACTAAAATGGCTTATAATAACAGAACGTCGGAATAATTTTGATCTTCTCTCAAAGCACTTCCCAATTGAATTGACCGTCGTGACTTTTGGGGCACAATGAGTGTCTTAAACAACATGGAACCATTGACGAGGATATCTCTGTCATGCTCATGATGTAAAAGAAATTATTCATATCTATGCTGTTACCATCAAACTCATAATTTGACCAAAAAATTAATATTAAAACAATTTGTGAAACGGGATAAAGAAACCATCTGGACCAATAGTATTTTAAGTAAACTCTTTTTTCTCTCATACTAAAATAGTACACTAAATATTTGCCACAATTGCGTAAATGGACCTGGGTTATGATGCACATAGGTGCCTACGGGAATCAGGAAATACGAATGAGATAAGAGTGATGTGAAATAAAATAAAGTGACTCACCGGCTGTTTTTCGCAATGAATGTAACACACATAAAATTGTGGTTAAAATATTTCATCAGCAAACATTAGTAATAAGCAGTTGATCATCAGCACCCAGTGTATCATTTGACGGCAACAAAGAATAAAATGTTTAAAATTCATTGAATGAAGCACATATAAAATTCATTGGTACTTCTCATTCATATATATCACTTATGCTACGGCCGAAAATAACCAAATTGGTATGTAACCACAGTAGGTCGGAAAAATTTTGATGGTCTCTCAAAGCACAACACAAATGAATTGACCGGCGTGAGTTTTTGGGCACAATGATTGCATAAAACAACATGGAACCATTAGCGAGGATATCTCTGTCACGCTAATGATGTAAAAGAAACTTTTCTATTCTATATTGTTACCATCAAACTGATAAATTGACTACACAATCAATACTAAAACAAATTGCTAAATGGGATAAAGAAACCACTTGGACCATTAGTACTTTAAATACACTCCTACGTCTCTCATGCTCAAGTAGTATTCTCAATTATTGCCACCATTGCATAAATGGACCTGGGTTATGATGCACATTAGTGCCTACGGAATATGTGAACACGAATGAGTTAAGAGTGATGAGATATGAAAACAAATGTGACTCACCTCCTGTTGTTTTTCGCAATAAATGTGACACAGATAAAATTGTGGTTTAAATGTAACATCATAGAACATCAGCAATTAACAGTCAATAATCAGCATCTAGTGAATCATTTGACGGCAACAAAGTGTATCATGTTTATAATTCATTGAATGAAACAGATCGATAATTCATTGGTACTTCTCATTCACATATATCGATTATGCTACAGCAGAAAATAACTAAAATGGCTTATAATAACAGAACGTCGGAATAATTTTGATGTTCTCTCAAAGCACTTCCCAATTGAATTGACCGTCGTGACTTTTGGGGCACAATGAGTGTCTTAAACAACATGGAACCATTGACGAGGATATCTCTGTCATGCTCATGATGTAAAAGAAATTATTCATATCTTTGCTGTTACCATCAAACTCATAATTTGACCAAAACATCAATATTAAAACAATTTGTGAAACGGGATAAAGAAACCATCTGGACCAATAGTATTTCAAGTAAACTCTTTTTTCTCTCATACTAAAATAGTACACTAAATATTTGCCACCATTGCGTAAATGGACCTGGGTTATGATGCACATAGGTGCCTACGGGAATCAGGAAATACGAATGAGATAAGAGTGATGTGAAATAAGATCAAATGTGACTCACCGTCTGTTTTTCGCAATGAATGTAACACACATAAAATTGTGGTTAAAATATTACATCAGCAAACGTTAGTAATAAGCAGTTGATAATCAGCACCCAGTGTATTATTTGACGGCAACAAAGAATAAAATGTTTAAAATTCATTGAATGAAGCACATAAAATTCATTGGTACTTCTCATTCATATATATATCACTTATGCTACGGCCGAAAATAACCAAATTGGTTCGTAACCACAGTAGGTGGGAACAATTTTGATGGTCTCTCAAAGCACAACACAAATGAATTGACCGGCGTGAGTTTTTGGGCACAATGATTGCATAAAACAACATGGAACCATTAGCGAGGATATCTCTGTCACGCTAATGATGTAAAAGAAACTTTTCTATTCTATATTGTTACCATCAAACTGATAAATTGACTATAAAATCAATGCTAAAACAAATTGCTAAATGGGATAAAGAAACCACTTGGACCATTAGTACTTTAAGTACACTCCTTCGTCTCTCATGCTAAAGTAGTATTCTCAATTATTGCCACCATTGCATAAATGGACCTGGGTTATGATGCACATTAGTGCCTACGGGAATATGGGAACACTGTTGTTTTTCGCAATAAATGTAACAAAGAAAATTGTGGTTAAAATATTACATCAGAGAACATAAGTGATATGCAGTCGATAATCAGCATCCAGTGAATAATTTGACGGCAACAAAGAATACAATGTTTATAATTCATTGAATGAAACAGATCGGTAACTCATTGGTACTTCTCATTCATATACATCCATTATGCTTCAATGAATACAATATTTATAATTCATTGAATGAAACAGATCGGTAATTCATTGGTACTTCTCATACATATACATCGATTATGCTACGGCAGAAAATAACCAAATTGGTTAGTAACCACAGAACGTTGGAACAATTTTGATCTTCTCTCAAACTACACAGTTGAATTGACCGTCGTGAGTTGTGGGACACAATGAGTGTCTTAAACAACATTGAACCATTGGCAAGGATATCTCTGTCACGCTCAAGATGTAAAAGAAACGATTCAATTCTATATTGTGACCATCAAACTGGTAATTGGACCGTAAAATCGATATTATAACAATTTGTCAAACGGGATAAATAAACCATCTGGACCAATAGTATTTCAAGAAAACTCCTTCTTCTCTCATACTAAAGTACTACACTAAATATTTGCCACCATTGCATAAATGGACCTGGGTTATGATGCACATAGTTGCCTACGGGAATCAGGAAATACGAATGAGATAAGAGTGATGTAAAATGAAAACAAATGTGACTCACCACGGGCTGTTTTTCACAATAGATGTCACACACATAAAATTGTGGTTGAAATATTACATCAGCGAACATCAGTAATAAGCAGTCGATAATCACCATCCAGTGAATCATTTGACGGCAACAAAGAATAAAATGTTTATAATTCATTGAATCAAGCACATTGATAATCTTTTTTACTTTTCAGTCACTATTATTCATTATGCTACGTAAACTTCACGGTTGCCTTTGTGTTAAATTTTCCCTGTGATACATGAAAAGGCATGTAATAAACAAATCGGTTTGCTACCACAGAAGGTCGGAACACTATTGCGAATTACTCAAAACACCACAACATTGAAATGACAGTCATGGATTATCAGTTATGGTGCACAATGATTGCCTAACAGTCATGGAGCTATGGTTGGGGATATCTTGGTCACTCGTACGTACCAATATCATGGTGTACAACATACTTTTCGATTGTATATTGTACCATATGTATATATTTCTTATTTTACCATGTATATATTTAGACCAATTTTTGTACATAGGTTACAAGAACCATTGAAACCCTTACTACTTCCACTGTACTCCTTTGTCTCTTATAGTATAGTTAGTCGCTCAAATATTTCCACAATTGCATGGTACGATCTGGGTTTTGATGTACATTCGGTGCTTACTATAAACTAAAAAATAGATTATATGGGACGAAATAATAACAAAAGGCAACTTACCTCCCGCTGGGTTTCAGGATGAATGTAACACATTGGAAAAACAGAAACCAGTAAGTCATTGGTATACAACAAAGAATAAAGTGTTTATAATGCATTGAATGAAGCACATAGATAATTTACTGGAACTTTTCATTCAAACATATACATTATGCTGCAACAGAAAGCAACAAATTTGTCTACCACAAAACGTCGGAACAATATTGATGTTCTCTCAAAGTTCTACTCAAATGAATTGGCAGTCGTGAATCCTTGTGCATAATGAGTGTTTTAAATGACATGGAGCAATGGCTGAGTTTATCTCGGTCACTCTTAAGTAACGCTATTGTGAAGTTTAAACTACTGTTCTATATTATTATCATCAAACGCATGACTAAAAGATCCACTTACACAAAAACAACTTACAGTGCACTCCATTATCTCTCATATCTACATTCTACATTCTACTCTCAATTATTGTCACCATAACAAAACGTGACATGGGTTGTGGTGCACATTGGTGCCTGCGTGATTATGGAACTACGAATGAGATAATGTGGTTTGAGATGAAAACCAATGCGACTCACCATCTGTTGTTTTTCCCCATAATATAGCACACACAGAATTGTGGTTGTTAGATTACATCAGAAAACATCGGTAATGAGCAGTAGATAATCAGCACCCAGTAAGTCATTGGACGACAAAGACAAATTTAAGTGTTTATAATTCGTTGAATGAAGAACATCGATAATGCATTAATCTTTTCAGTCACAAATATTAATTATACAACAAAATAATCCATGTATTACTGCGTTAAAGTTGCCCTGTGATAAATTAAAACAGAAAATAACCCAATTGGTTTGTGACCACAGAACACCAGAATATTTTTGAGATTTACTCAAAGCACTACACATTTGAAATGTGAGTTATGGTGCACAATGCGTTTCTAACAGTCTATGAGCTGTGGTTGAGGATATCTGGGTCACTCTCGAGTACCAATACCATGATGTATAAAATACTACTACATTCTAATTGTTACCATCACACTGATTATTTGACCATAAATATATACTCAAACCAATGTTTTACATGGGTTACAAGAACCATTTAAACAAATACTGCTTTCAATGTACTCTTTTGTCTGCTATAGTATAGTACGATGCTCAAATATTTCCACAATTGCCTGGTACGATTTGGGTTGTTATGCACATTGCGTTCCAAACTAGACGAATAGATAATATGGGACGAAATGATAAACAAATGTGGCTTACCATTTGCTGGTTTTCAGCATGAATGTAACACACAGAAAAGTAGGGTTAGATAACAGCAGAGAATATCCGACAAACGTACTACATAATCAGAAACGCTCGTGATCTTGGTCGACAGCAAACAATCAAGTGTTAATATTTCATTGAATGAAACACATCGAGGATCCTTTTTACTCTCCAGTCGCAAACAATCAGTATCTAAAGCGACATTCATATATATATATATATATATATATATATATATAGCTATATATATATATATATAGATATATATATATATATATATATATATATATATATCTACATATATATCTATCTCTATGTGTCTATCTATATGTGTATCTATCTCTCTACCCTCTATCTCTCTGTCTCTGTCTCTCTCTATATCTCTGTCTCTCTCTCTCCCTCTCTCTATCTCTCTCTCTCTCTCTCTCTCTCTCTCTCTATCTATCTCTACTATAACCTATCTATCTCTCTCTCTCTCTGCCTATACATCTATATATATATATATACTATATCTCTATATGTCTCTCTCTCTATCTATATATCTCTATGTCTATATATCCCATATACATACATATATATATCTATCTATCTCTCTCCCTCCCCATATCTCTATATCTCTATATCTATCTCTCTATATCTCTGTCTCTGTCTCTCTCTCTATATGTCTCTATATACTCTCTGTCTCTATCTCTCTCTCTCTATCTCTATCTACCTCTCTCTATCTCTATCTTTTTCTATCTATCTCTCTATCTCTATCTCTCTATCTCTCTATATATATATACATATATATATGATAAAAACACCAAGTTTTCATTAACGAAGGTCAGCATTTCTTGTTGCACAGATAATGTATTATATGGATTAAAATCGTTATGCGAGTTGCTTGTGTTGCGCCGAGTCAGTCACAATAGAGTGTGTGCGCTGTTTTATTTTATGCCATTTATATGGAAGTTGACTCGGTCACTATCAAGTTCAAGCGTCAAGCAACAGTATCATAACCATTAACCAATTACCATCGAGCATACAATTTATCTTACCTTTACTACTAGGACAGTAATCGAGCTGTTATGGGTAGCAAGCAGCTTAGCGGTCTCAGGTCCATTACACGGCACTCGCATTCCCTGTACTGAGCAGCACGGGTCAGCCAGACCATCACATATCGTCTCTATACTTCCCGAGAGGACATCAACGAAGTCAACAAGAACAAGACGACCGAAGAGACTGGTCATGGTATGTGGCATACCATGTAATGAATTAGTAACGGTAACACACTTGACAGAGTTCATATTGAACAGTTCACGGACACAATCTTCAGCAGCGTTTTTGTCCCAGAAGTCTATCTTAACAGCTGTTGGTGGTGTACCCAGCGCTGTCACGATCTCACCTGG